>OU015534.1:33619436-33661936 GCA_907165065.1 Caprimulgus europaeus | reverse complement strand
TAAGTCAATAGCAAAACTTTCATCAACTTAAACAGAAGAAGTAGAAAATCTTCTCTGAGTTGGCCCTGAAGTAAAAACTAGCTTTGCAACTCTGGCTCCAAGACAGGTAATTACACCTTTGACTTCCAAAGGACCTCAGTTCTACCCAGGATGTGCTTAGGCTCTATATTTGGATTCACTCTTCACTCCTTCACCTTTGAGAAATCCATTAGATTCTTACAGATATTTAGGAAATTAATTCCAACAGCTGTTTCTTTGATATTCACACAGCTCCAAAGGCTTTCACTCCCTTGGCATGTCTCTTTCAGAATACTTTCTCCATTTTCACTTTCCTACGTTTTCCTAGAGACGTTTACTGACTGTATAGAAACATTTAAAACCAGGACACTGTGTTGTTGTAAAAATGGAATTCAGGATACAAGGATGTATAAAAGTCAAGAAAATCTGAGCCAGGCTGTTAGTAGACTCTGTAAGATGCCACCGTATTCTATGCACCAGGGGGTGACGTATTTCCCTCCCTCCGTGCTTTTGTACTCTACTGTAACATTTGCATATGCATTTCTGTTGTTAAATATATGCAATAAATACAGATTACAGCTTCAGGTAAGATTTCCATAGGAACATTCTGGAGTATTAGGCTGTGCATATGTGAACATGAGTGTGTAAGTGTAAGTCTGTGTGTATTTGCACATATTTTATGATTATTTTACTTTAAAATGTAAATCAGATTTTGCATTTAAATAATATTATAAGGGCAGTTATAGAACAAGGGGTGATGGCTCTAAACTGAAAAAGGGGAGGTTTAGATTGGATATTAGGAAGAATTCTTGGCTGTGAGGGTGGTGAGACCCTGGCCCAGGTTGGCCAGAGAAGCTGTGGCTGCTCCTCCCTGGAAGTGTTCTCGGCCAGGTTGGATGAGGCTTTGAGCAACCTGGTCTAGTGGAAGGTGTCCCTGCTGCTGGCAGGGGGGTTGGGACTGGATGAGCTTTAAGGTCTCTTCCAAACCAGTCCATGATTCTATGATTCTAATTTTAAATACAATCCTCTTAAGTGTAACTCAGATTACACACAGACAACTCAGCAATAAACCACCCATCACAAGAATGCCATTGTGTTGATCAGCTTTGCACTTGAAGTGTCTTGTCTTTTCTTCCCTGATGGCCATTAGCAAAATATTTCTAATACTGAGAAAATCTTCTATGAGACAAGAGCCAAGAAAAAAAAAACCTCCCATATATATTTCTCTCATTCCCAAGTTTAATTCAGAACCTTTAATTTCCCTTTAACGCAGTTTGCATGTGTTAAGCATATCATTAATATCATGACTGACAGATAGAAATTAGTTTAATGGAGAGTTCAGGGTTCTTAAATCAAGGCAGGCTTTTGGGTTCTCATGATTAATAGAGCAATACCCAAGCCACATATGCTGGAACTGCAAAGCAAGATGGATAATGAGCTTCATGCATCCGTTGAAGGAATTTTAAAATCTATGGTGGAGGACATTGCAGCGAGAGCACCTTACAGGGGAATTAGTGCATGAGGATGGTCTGTCACAGACAACATTAAAAGTGCAAAGACAAAGCGGGGATATTCACCAGTTAGACTCCAGCAGGATCTCTAATGAGATGGGGGATGAATCGGGGGTGGAGGAAGGAAAATGTACCATTGGATTTATTATGAGACTTCCAGAAAATTCCAGTCCCAAAGGGATGGTTTAGGTCATGTAAGAGTCTCATGCCTTCACCTAACAAATACCCTGGTGGTCCTCACCACGCCTCCAATGAAACAAGCATGCCTGCATGCTGTCCTTTCACTTCTTTCTTAAGAGGAATTAGATTTCAGACTGATATCGATACCCTGCTCTCATACTGTGTCCAGTTCTGGGCTCCCCAGTTCCAGAGGGACAGGGATCTTCTGGAGAGAGTCCAGTGGAGGCCACAGAGATGATGAGGGGCCTGGAGCATCTCCTGTGTGAGGAGAGGCTGAGAGAGCTGGGACTGTTCAGCCTGGAGAAGAGCAGCCTGAGAGGGGATCTGATCAATGTCTATAAATACCTGAAGCGTGGGGGCCAAATGGATGGGGCCGGGCTCTTCTGGGTGGTGCCCAGTGACAGGACAAGGGGCAATGGGCACAAACTGGGACACCAGAAGTTCCAGACAAACTGAAGGAAAAACTTCTTCACTGTGAGGGTGCCAGAGCCCTGGGCCAGGCTGCCCTGAGAGGGTGTGGAGTCTCCATCTCTGGAGATGTTCAAACCCACCTGGACACTTTGCTGTGCAACCTGGTGTAGGGAACCTGCTCTGGCAGGGGAGTTGGACTGGATGGTCTCCTGAGGTCCCTTCCAAACCCACCATGCTGGGATTCTGGGATACTTGTGACAGGGATATTTCAATGAAACTAATTGTAAGGTTAAGTAAAACATGAGTAATTTAAATGTATGTTGGCATGTAGAAAGCCAGAGGTAAGGAAAGCCAGTCGTGAATAAAGAACCAAGAGATGTAATTTAGGGTGGTACAAAGCTACAGTAGGATCACAGAGAGAAATAATGATAGCAAAGTGCTGTCTGAATAATCTAAAGACCGTAATGAGTTTTAAGTTTATCTCATTAGCAAATTAGGAGTCCTCAGAGATGAAATTTTAATATCTAATTTTATAATTGACATTTTATCACAGAAATCACATAGACAAAAAAGTTTATTTTTAATCTCCCAAGTTTCATCTATGTCTCATTTCCATCCTTCTTCCTTCCCAACCTGAATAAGAAAAAAAAAAATATAGAAAATAAAGATTTGGACAGAATTGACCTAAATTTTATATGCAAATATCAACATTTAAAACACCAGTGCAGAGCAGAGCGGGACGATCCCCTCCCTGGCCCGGCTCGCAGTGCAGGGCTGGGTGCCCCCAGGACACGGGGGTCCCTCTTGGTTGCCAGGACACACTGCTGGCTCATGTTCAACTTGCCATGGACCAGAACCCCCAGGTCCCTCTCTGCAGGGCTGCTCTCCAGCCTCTCCTTCCCCAGGCTGGGTGTGTGTCCAGGGTGGCCGTGTCCCAAGTGCAACATCCAGCCCGGGTTAAAATTCATGTGGTTGGTGATTGCCCAGCTCTCTCATTGATCCAGATCTCTCTGCAGGGCCTGTCTGCCCTCAAGAGTGTCCACAGCAACTCCCAATTTGCTGTCATCAGCAACTTTGTTAGCAATCTTTCAAGTCCTGTATCCAAGTCATTGATGAAGACATTGAAGAGCACCAGCCCCGGGATGGATCCCTGCAGGACTCCACTAGTGATCGGTCATCAGTCCAATGTCACCCCATTTCCAAATGCTTAGGATGAAAATAGGGACAGTGCCAATGAGAGAAAGGGCTTTTCTGCTCTCCCCATCACACGTGTGGGAGCACAGATCACCCAGACGGTGCTAACAGATAGGAAGGAAGGGGACACCCCTGCATCTCCACCTGGGCTGTTAGTGATTGTCCTGGTTTTGGATGGGACAGAGTTAATTTTCTTCTTAGTAGCTAGAACAGTGCCAGGGTTTGTATTTAACATGGCATTTGGTATGAGAAGAATGTTGATAATATACTGATGGTTTTAGTTGTTGCTGGGAAATCAAGGACTTTTCACTTTCCCATGCTTTGCCAGTGTGTGGGTAGTAAGGGATTAGAAGAACAGTTTTGTCTAAAGACTAATTGTATGAGCAGCCTTGTCGATAAAGAGATGAGCTTACACCTTCCAGGTGTCCAATAAGAGAAGCTGTGAGATGACTTGAAGGACACATCACCATCTCCCTTGATCTGTGGAATGACAAAGACCCTCCTCCCTTGCTGATGACTAAGTCCAAAGGGCCCACAGAGTAACCAAGTGACTGCTGCACGTGCAACAGGATGGTTACCACCCCCTGCATCACTTGTTTGTATATTCTATTATCATCATCATCAATATTATCATTATTAGCATTATTATTTTAAATTTATTTCATCTATCAAATTGTTCTCCTCTCAACCCATGAATTTCCTTATATTTTCCCCTCCCATGCTCTCCTCTGTTCCCCAGAGCAGGGATGAGTGAGCAAGCAGCTGCGTGGTGTTTGGTGGTCTGCTAGCTTAAAACCACGAGTGATCTTAAGATTATTAACAAAAAAATTAAAAACCAAGATGAAAATCACATATTCCACCCATTAGCAAATAAATACTGCATATATTGAAGTCTTTTTCCCCAAATAGGTGATTCACGTTGCCAAGAAATATCAAGCACGTTATAAATGTGTATCTTCACAACACACACAGAGAACAATTACTCTTTGTACAGAGCTAGCAAAGTGTACAAACTAATTTACTGCATCAATGCCTGTAATTAATGTTTCCTAACTCATCTCAGATCATATCTACTACATGACACCTGTAATTGTCCCAGGTCGTTGGTCACACATTATTGCAGTGCTGCTAAAAATCCATTCCCGGGCTGTGTTTTCTCTCTGCAAAGCAAAGATTACTGCTCATGCTGCCTTAGAACTTGTTTCCCTAGAGTATTGCAACATCACCAAAACCCCCAAATCTGGGTAGATTTGATTAAAAAATGAGCAAATGACAGTAGAAATGGGAGAAAGAGTGGTGGAAGCAATATAGTGCGTGGTTTTCCTCTGCATATAATGGTCAAATTGTTCAACTTCTGAAGGCATCATGGCATAGGAGCTGAAGAGCTGAGAACATAGGAGGCCTCTTTTAACCACCTGAATGCTGAAATGAAGCAAAAATCCCTTTGACCTATGATCAGTGACAGACCATGGTCGAGAACATTAATTAGAATCTCATTTTCTTCTGGTTCCAGTAACATGTTCAATGTATACTGGAATCCAGTATGCTGAATCAAGAACAAAATCATTCCAAAGCCTACCCCAAGTGGTTTTATTAAACTGTTTGAATTTCAAATGTAAGAACAATCATCATTTTTTGAGGGAAGATCCTCCAGTAGAAGTTGGTTCCGTGAACACTGCTGCAGAATGACCAAAAATAGGATAAGCTCTACAAAAAGTCCATGAAGCCTACAGAAGCAGTGCCAACTGCACCAGAATAGAACTGCAGCAGATACACAGTGCGTGTAAATAACAACCAAGCAAAACAAACTTCATTGAATGGTTTGGGTTGGGAGGGACCTCAAAGCTCATCCCGTCCCAACCCCCCTGCCAGCAGCAGGGACACCTTCCACTAGACCAGGTTGCTCAAAGCCTCATCCAACCTGGCCGAGAACACTTCCAGGGAGGAGCAGCCACAGCTTCTGTGGGCAGCCTGGGCCAGGGTCTCACCACCCTCACACCAAAGAATTTCTCCCTCACATCTCATCTCCATTTCCCCTCTTCCCTCAACCTGGCCTTGAATGCCTCCAGGGATGGGGCATCCACTTCTACATGATACTTCAAATATGAAAAAAACTCTACTGCCAGCTTATTATTACCATTACCTAAAATCTTATTAAAGTCCAACACGAGAAGATGAAATTAGATGACACTCAGCCATAAAAATGTCACCTGACCTGAGAAGGACCTTGTTTGGAAAAAGACACTACTGCCAAGTAGTTTCTTTGAGATGCAACAGTGAATGTGTACTGAAAAAAGTGACACAAAATGTTTCAAATTCAGTAATTTAGGATTTTATTTCAAGAATTCACCTTAACGGTGTCCAGTTGAACTAGAAAAGAAAAAATACCAACTCTGCAGGAAGCGAAATCGTTAGTGAAGGTTTTTCTCTTGAAAAAAGAGCACAAGAAGGGAAAGAAAACTTGAGGGCAAGCCAGTTACTGTCGCGACGGAGGGAAGACCCGGACGCTCAATATGAGTGATCAGCAAGCTCCGTTTATTGATTACACACGTGCTCCTTATATACAGTGGTTAATTAAGCTCATGCATATTCTTAAAGACCTATACTGATTGGTTTATTAATTATCCTGGGAACTTTCTCTTTGTTATAACAGGTGGCTTTGCTCTGTTCACGTCCCAAGGATGTCAACAGGATTCTCCTACTTTGCGGTTTCCAGCTTAAAGCTGCTCCCTTCTTTCTCCCAGCTTATTTTGCTAAAGTTGTTTGTTTGAAGTCTCAAGGACAAGTCAGGATCCTGGAGACTTCTGCTAATTCACCCTGACTTATGTCAAGGGCCTGAGCTGGCTACTGCAGCCTGAGCCATCTCATACCCTCGCTGCTTCTGCTGAGCCTCTGATTGTACAACATCTCCAGTGATCCATGACCCCTGTCAACAAGTTACTTCTTATACTAACTCCAAGAAAAGGAATATTGTTGCTGGGATTACATTAGCAATGAGCAAGGAAATGCTCCATGAGTTGTCACCAGGGATGTGATGGATTTGGCCCACAGATTATGACACTTATGGTACAATGAGCACCATGTTTGGCAAGCTCTTCATGTTGGAACTAGATAATCTCTAAGGTCCCTTCCAACCCAACCCATTCTATGACTCTATAACTGCTTAACCTCCACCCTCATCATTTGGCCACCATTAAATCAGGCTGAAGTCGAAGGACTGAGTAAACATGGTGACAAAGTGACAACAAAACAACTAAGCTTACCTGATCTGTGTTAGACAGCGATTCAACTTGTGCAGGGTGAGGGGCCATCACGGGCAAAAAGTCAGCTCTGGTCACTACTCTAGGAGAAATTTTGGCTTGAAAGCTCTTCTGGTACCATCTGGAGGTGTCTCTCTGCAAAAGAGAAAACTTCCCAGAGCATTCTGCTCTCCTCTTATCAGTCGCCTCAACAAAATTCACCATCCGCGTTGGCCCAGGGGAAACACCATGATTTTTTTTTTCATGGAACTAAAAAAGAATTAGCATGTAATTGGAATTTGTGTTGGTTGTTCAGTGAACTGAAGTTTTTGAGAACCATCAAGCCCACACTGTTCAGACTTCTGATAGAAAGGAGCTAAGTCATTGACTATTGCAATAAGGCAATTATTGGCTAACTCACCTTCAGGGAAAGTGTTTTTGTAACTTCTAATTGGAGATTTAGTTAAGATCTGAATCAAGAGAGTTTATATTCATTCTGGATATTATATTTTAATTGCTTTTTTCCAGTCTGGTTGAAACTGCCACAAGGTATAGAGTTATAATTTGAAGATATTCTCAATTTTCCTGTGGGAAATGTGGGAAGTCAGCAGCAGAGGGGAGCAGAAAGAAGGCAGAGCTCCAGAGGAACCGCCTCCATCCAGGCAGCTGCCTCTGGGAATTCCATCCATTGCTTCCTTCACCAATTTTAAACTCATCCCTCTGCTGAAGCAGCTATTCTATTATTTGAAGGTGTATTTTTGCTTCTTTCTTGGTTTTTTCCCCCTCTCATTTCTGTTTTACATGATCAGCTGAGAGAGAGAGAGCCTCAAGAACTGGTAAGGGTAAAAATGTACCTTTGGCTTTATGCAGATGAGACTCGAGATCTGCATTTTAACGCTGGATGAATGGAAACTTCCTGCCTGCTCATGAGCAGAAGGAGGCAGCAGGTTACAGCAGTGGTTTGGAGGCTGAGAGCAGATGAGTTTCAGGAGGTCTGGCTCTGCATCTCCTAACACTCTAGGTACTCTTTGTAGACTCTGCTACGACACAGTAGTGATGATACCAGCTGGGGTTTGCAGAAATTACTGTGAGAGCTCCATAACTTTTTATAGTGAACCACAAGTTCTTACTACAGGTAGTAAGGGTGTCAGTAGTAAGTGTGTCAGTAGTAAGTGTGTCAGTAGTACTCCCATAGCCTGTCACAAAAAAATTCTGTATGAAGTTCTTCTCGATTAAATTGTTCGATAACTTTTTATTAAAACACTCTGAAAGCTTCCTGGAAACACTCAAATAAAATACTGCACTGGATTGGTGTGGCAGGTTTGGGTAGCGGGGTGGGGCGTAGGGGTGGCTTCTGTGATAGAAACTGCCAGAAGTTCCCTCCATGTCCAACACAGCCAATGCCACCAGCTCCAAGATGGGCCAGCCACTGGCCACGGCCGAGCCCATCAGTAACACCTCTGTGAGAACAGAATGGAGAAAAAAGGGGAAGATTAAAAAAAAGCTGCACACTTTGCAGCTGGAGAGAGGAGTGAGAAGATGTAAGAGAAAACAACTCCACAGACACCAAGGTCAGTGAAGAAGGAGGGGGAGGAGGTGCTCCAGGTGCCGGAGCAGAGATTCCCCTGCAACTTGTGGTGAAGACCACGGTGAGGCAGCTGTCCCCCTGCAGCCCATGGACGTCCATGGTGGAGCAGCTGTCCCCCTGCAGCCCATGGAGGTCCCTGGTGGAGCAGATGTCCCCCTGCAGCCCCTGGAGGTCCATGGTGGAGCAGTGACCACCCGTAGCCCGTGGAGGACCCCACGCCGGAGCAGGTGGATGCCCGAAGGAGGCTGTGACCCCGCGGGAAGCCCGCGCTGGAGCAGGTTCCTGTCAGGACCTGTAGCCCGTGGAGAGAGGAGCCCACGCCGGAGCAGGTTTGCTGGCAGGACTTGTGACCCCGTGGGGGGTCGCACACTGGAGCAGTCCCTTCCTGAAGGACTGCACCCCATGGAAAGTACCCATGAAGAACTTCAGCCCACGGGAAGCACTAACATTGGAGAAGTTCATGGAGGACTGTCCCCTGTGAGAGGAACCACACACTGGAGCAGAGGAAGCGTATGAGGAGTCCTCCCCCTGAGGAGGAAGGAGCAGCAGAAACAACGTGTGATGCCCTGACTGCATCCCCCATTCTCCATCCCCCTGCACCACTGGAGGGGAGGAGACAGAGAAAATCGGGAGTGAAGTCAAGCCTGGGAAGAAGGGAAGAGTCGGGGGAAGGTGTTTTTAAGATTTGATTTTATTTCTCCTTATCCTGCTCTGATTTGACTGGTAATAAATTAAACTAATTTCCCCAAGTTGAGTGTCTTTTGCCCACTGACAGCACCCGGTGGATGATCTCTCCTTGTCCTATCTCAACCCATGAGCCTTTCATTATTTTTTCTCTCTCCTGTCCAGCTGAGGAGGGAACTGATAGAGCAGCTTTGATGGGCTCCTGGCCAAGGTCCAGCCAGGGTCAACCCACCACAAATGCTGAGCTTGGTTTTAACAGTGGCCTGTGTCTTTGCCAGGTGACAGTTTTGGAGGGTAACCTGCTTTACAAGCAGATGCATTGCTGAGAGAGGGAGCATGTCATAGTGTTAGTGCTGTACAACCTGCAAGGCCTTATTAGAGAGTTTGGTGTAGCTCAGCAAAAATTCCTTCCAGAAGAATTCAATCAGTTCTTGGGAGAACTTTCTGATGTGAAAAAATAATTGAGTGCTTGACATCTAGCTTGATAGGTCAAACGCTGGAAAGGCAATATCTCAGCAATAAATTGGGATGAAATTGTAGAATTGTGGTTGTGAGGCAAGCTTTGGGTTTGTGGAACAGATGGTTTGGATGATGTGGGTTTCAGAGAGTGCTTTCCCTTATGACAATGGCAAACCAAAAGCAATGTGTTTATGGTTTTGTTTTGGGTCTTTTTCCCAAATGGACAGACATTAATAACGATATAACACCCAGCTGAGTACTCCAGAAGCTGGCTGATCTAAAGCTAGAGCTTAACTCAAGAAAGGACATACCTGGTTTTGAACCAGCTGCCTTGGCCCACAACTTGGTGTGCTTTTATTACAGAGAAAACCCCAGTTCTAATAACAGATATGATCTCCCCCTTGCAGGGTGGCCCATCGTATGCTGATAACCAATGACTGGGGCTGCAGCACGTACACTGACATGGCTGCAAGGGTGACCTCCTCCTCATTTTGCTGCCATACATCTTGATGGATGGGTTGGTAAAAACAGCCTAAGTAATCAGATATTTCATAGGATTACTCAAGTGACTTTTAAATAAGTGGTGATCAAATTCTATCACAAGACCTTTTCAGACAAACAGCAGTTTTAGCATTTTCCTTTGATGGGTTTTCTTTTATTATTATTATTATTTTTAATTTTTTAATTAGGTCCTTCTTAGCAAAGGGAACTACTAAAATATTTAGTAACTTTTTATTTACAAGCTTAAATGGGATTTCTGCCTATACTGGCACTACCTATTTATAATTCTGGAGGAAAAAAAAAGAGGAAGGAGTTGCACAGCTCCTAACAAGACACTGCATTTGTTTTGCTCAGAGTTTGCAACAGTGACACAAAGAAAAAAAAGAGGTTTTAAAGCACAGCTGTGTTTAAGAAGTGTCTGTAAAACATTGTTTTTAAAGTTAAAAAGTCAATTTGAACTCTACATTCTTGAGACTGATCATGTTTGGGAAAAGCAACCAAACCAACCTTTTCTAGTCTATGCCCAGCATCCTGTTGCACAACCAAATGGTAGAAAATAGTTAATGCACCTTTCTATCAGTGAAATGTCACATACCTGCTGCTCATAGGCAGTCCCAATCCTACTGTCCAGAAGTCCAGACGGGTGAAAAGCTCGTTTGTGTCTGTCTCCTGTGTCTCCCCACGAGGGAGGCATTCAGAGGTGTATGACACTGCTATTAGGAAGCCATAAAAGCAACAGGTTGTAGTTATCTGTGCTTTTCTATATTCAAAAACCCTGAAAGTAATAAAGGAAGCTGCTTAAAACCAAGTGTGGTGGTTTTACTCCTTTAGCTGCAGCCAGACACAGTCGCTCTCTCACTCTCTCACCCCCACCCAGGGAGCAGGGGAGAGAATTGGAAGGAAAAGGGCAAGGAGACTCATGGGTTGAGATAAAAACTATTTACTAATTAAAATAAAATGATAATGATAACAACAGCAATAACAGAATATACCAATGAGTGATGCCCAGGGCAGTTGCTCACCACCCGCAGACCGATGCCCAGCCTGTCCCAGCCAGCGATCCCGGAGCACAGACAGTCCCCAAACCCAAACCCCGGCAGAGCCAGAGCCCGAGCCATCCCCGAGAGAATCCCCCCAATTTCCGGTCAGTTCTGGGTCATGTCCTGCCCATGGGGGACAGGAGATGGAATATCTCATTGGCAGAGCCCAGTGCCAGTTTGGGGTTTGCTATTCACTGCACTTCCCCCTCCCAGTCCTAATGCAGCGTGACCCAGCCCAACACAGTGACCTTGGGCTCCAGCAGCAACTGAGAACATCAGCACCTTATCAACATTCTTCTCATAGCAAATCCCACACTGAACCTAAACCACAGCTATGCCAGCTCCTGAGAAGATAAATAACTCTGTCCCATCAAACCAGGACACAAAGACTTCAGCATAGGCTGTGAATGCAGAAGATAATGACACTCAGATGATCTATTTATCACCCTGATGCTCACACTAAAAGATCACAATCCCATAGAGCAGGAAAATACCCCCAAAACAATCCATCCAGGACATGAAGGATATTTACTCAGTGGAAATTTTGCACAGGTCCAGAAGGGTGATGCTGTGATTTTAGGAATTAGGGAGTTTTTCAGTCTTTTTTTGGGTATAATTTTTCCGTTTCCTTTGGACCCTCAGGATGATCCAACATCAGTGATTTGAACATTTCCTATTCCAAGCTTGCAGGTTTGACTTTCTAGTGAATGAGAGATTACAAAGTCACTTCCATTTTTGCCTGTTCCTGCTTTGCAGTGTGCTTGTAATAAAGTTGTCACTGATCCTTTACACCAGTTGAGATGTGAATTTTGACTAGACAGCCACCACCATACCATTTTTTTTTTCCCTATTCCACTACTTAAAGCAGTTATTTGCCCTTTTCTTTAAAAACATTTGAAAGGGATAGAAAAGACCATACATTTCATTTTCTTAACCTTAAACAGAGGAGGCTCTTTCCTCTTTCAGGTTAGACCAGCATTCAGGGTTCACGCTTGTGATTTTTTTCTTGCAACTCCCACTGCAAAAAGCAGTATGATATTTGTCTAGAACAATGTGTAAAGTCTTTTTTTATTACTTTTTTTTTAAGAACCCTCAATTACTTCCCATGACATTTCAAGAATCCTCTTCCCCAGCTTTCAGAGCTTGTTCTATAACACAAAACCAGAATCTATCCGGCCAAAGACTAGTTTTAATTTTCCTATCGCCTTCACTCGAATAAAATCAATCCATCATAAAGCGTCAGAGCTGAAAACAGATGGCAGTGGCAATCTAATCAAGGTGGAAAGAAAGAGAGGGAAATACCCTGCCCCTGTGGAGAATCTCAGATTTACCCAATACACAGTGTACACTGAGTTTTGGATGGAATTGTATTTTATCACAACAAGGGGTTTGCAGTATATATATATATATACATATATATATATATATATATACACACACACAAACACTGCAAATGTATGTATATAATTAATTATATATATGAATATGCATATCAATATATAAAAATATATATCAATATATATAATATGTATAAATATTATAATATAATATCATATCATATCATATCATATCATGTAATGTAATATAATATAATTATATATTATATTATATATATCATATATTATATATATAGTATAATATATATAAATTGAACATATTATATATAAAATATACATTAATATATAATATATTTATATATAAGTATATATATTAATATAGATATATATATTAATCACTGGGAAGAACTATTTAGCATCTGATTAGATGGATCTGACTATTTATTGCACTGTGGTTCCATTGCTGTAAATACCGTGTCATGCCACAAAATTAAGGTGGTGCTACATGAACTTGTAGTTCAGTACCAAAGTAAGAAGTCTTGGTTCCAGCAGTGAAATGGTTTTGGGATGGAAAGACCAATACCTTCTTCTGCAGCTCCTCGTCAGTAGCTGATAGCTACAGCCCCTCATATAGACTCCCAGCCTGGTTTGGGTTGGAAAGGACCTTAAAGCTCATCCAGTTCCAACCCCGTTGCAGGGTTGCAACCACTCAACCAGGCTGCCCAGGGCCCCATCCAGCCTGGCCTTGAATGTCTCCAGGGATGGGGCATCCACAGCTTCTCTGGGCAACCTGGGCCAGTGTCTCACCAACCTCTGGGTGAAAAAATTTCCTCCTCATATTAAACCTAAACCTCCCCTCTCTCAGTTTAAATCCATTTCCCCTTGTCCCATCACCATCTGCCCAGGTCAAAAGTCACTCTCCCTCCTGTTTCTAAGCTCCCTTGATGTACTGGAAGGCCACAATGAGGTCTCCTCAGAGCCTTCTCTTCTCCAAGCTCAACAAGCTCAGCTCCCTCAGTCTTTCTTCAGCAGAGAGGTGCTCCAGCCCTCGGATCATCTTCCTGGCTCTCCTCTGGCCTCACTCCAACAGCTCCACATCTTCCTTGGGCTGGGGGCTCCAAGGCTGGAGTCAACACTCCAGATGGGGACTCACAAGGGCAGAGTAGAGGGGGACAATCCCATAAACCAAACACCACCAATGCCACCTCTAACCCATGTCCCTGAGCACCTCGTCTGCCTGTCTGTCAAATCCCACCAGGGAAGGTGACTCCACCACCTCCCTGGGCAGCCTGTGCCAATGCCTGAGAGCCCTTTGGGGGAAGAAGTCTTTCCTCAGATCCAACCTAAACCTCCTCTGGTGCAACCTGAGGTCATTTGGATCTCTAGACCCCAAAGTATCATCAGAGATAGTTCTGGATGTCCACAAGCAGGAACTAGGAAAAGTCAACCTGCTGTTGGATTTAAAATCACAGTACAAGTTAAAAACCAAACAAAAACAAAATACAAAAACTTATTTAAACAACTGATAATAATAATAACCACCATCTTGTGCTCAGGCTGGTCAATTTTAGGAATCTAATTACTAAAACCAGTAGCTGCACTTTTAATGGTTTGCTGAAAGATTTTGGTTTTTTTGATAGCTGTTTATTTGGGTTTTTTGTGAAGAAATCCACACTATCCAGAAGAGTCCTCCAAGGATTCAAAAATTGCAGACAGTTTCTGCTCCAAGTACTTCCAGCAATTGTTGGCATCTTTTAAAACTGTCTGGATAGAATTTATTAACATATATAGCCAGAGTTCTATCCTCTATTGAAAGGCAATATAACACACTGGCCCTGACAGATTAAAGCAAGCTGTGCTATAAATTGTGCAGATCGAGCCCTCTTACATGGCTTATCCTAATCATAGCTCTGCCATTTGCTTCTCATGACAGGATAAAAATAAAAGTCCCATAAAACGAAAATAAAATAGACAGGCTGCCATTTCTCCCTGAGAAAACATTTGTCAGAATCTCTTCAAAAATAATTGGGAAGAAAATGTGCTGAATTCTACAAACTATTGAGTCATTTTTAAAGCTCGTCCAGGCATGTTAAAAGGAGGCATTCTTTATGATCAGCTAGCTTGGGAGAGGATGGATTTTACATTGTCAAAAGCCTTTCACACTTTGCCTTTTTTTCACCCTTAAGAATAAGTTTCCCCTGACTTTAAACTTCAATATTTACCCAGTGAGCAAGAAACAGTGAAACGTTTAGGTTCACTTATTGCTCCTGCCTTCAGTGACCTAAACCAAGCTGCTCCCCACACTTTTTTTTTTCCTTGCAGCCTCACAATTTACAATTTTTTCTCTCCCCACAGTGTCTGCTTTTGAACTGTTGCTGTTTTATGAAAGCAGTGTGGAAGCTGGGGTTTGATATATAGATGTAAAACCAGTTTATGGAAGATTCTTCAGCCTTTTTCAAATACAACTGGTGGATGAAACCTGAACTGTTGGTGCTTTAAGAGCCGAAGCTGCAGGTGGCTTCAGCCTTGAGCAATTAATTCTTGACCTTGAGTGAAGATAAAATGAAAATAAAACAAAGCAGCCTAACAAGCAAGAATGTGTATGAGACAAGGTAAGGATGGGTTATGAGCTGTAATTAGTAACCAGTCAGAAGTAAAAGAGTGGCTCGTGAACAGGTGGATTTACCCAATCATGTCCCTTGTTTAGGCATAAACATATGATAAGGGGTAACAAATCAAAAGTGAAAGAGTGCCACGTGCTTGGGGTTCTGGAGAAGGAAAAAAAGGAGATATAAGCAGTGCAAAGCTTCAATAAAGTGCTGATGTCTGATGCCTGAACACATCTCAGTGTTGGTCATTTCATCCACTGCACTGAACTGTTCTAGAGCTGTGGACTGAGGTTGGCATCTTCAGCAGAGGCAATTGTTTCCCTTCTTGGGAAGGAACTGGCCTCTGCAGTTCTGGGCTATTCCACAAAGGATGAATTCTGGAAACTCAGTATTCACCTGTAATTACGAAGTTTTGACACTTGGGAAGTGTTGCAAAGTTGCAGTGACACAGGGAAACAGAAATATTGAAAACAAGGATTGCTTCCTAGCGATGGTGTGCCAGGGAAACAAGTCAGCACCAGGAACTGCCTGGTTTCTGCATGAGTGGAGAAGATACGATGCTCTTTGTCAACTTTGACCACGCAACAGGAGGTGAGGACAGTGGGTTGACCCATTTGACTTCAGGTCTGTGCAGTCCGGCCAGGGAACAGTGACAGACCAATTCCTGTGCTGCACATCCTTCTGCGTATTTCTCCCTACCTGTGTGAAATAAAGGTGTCTGGGGAAAGGACAAGTCCAGAGGAGGCCACGAGGAGGCTGGAGCAGCTCTGCTGTGAGGACAGGCTGAGAGAGTTGGGGCTGTTCAGCCTGGAGAAGAGAAGGCTCCAGGGAGACCTTCCAGTGGCCTCCCAGTATTTGAAGGGGCTACAAGAAAGCTGGGGAGGGACTTTTTATAAGGGCAGGAAGTGACAGAACAAGGGGAAGTGGCTTTAAGCTGAAAGAGAGAAGGTTTAGATGAGGTATTAGGAAGAAATTCTTTGGTGTGAGGGTGGTGAGACACTGGCCCAGGTTGGCCAGAGAAGCTGTGGCTGCTCCTCCCTGGAAGTGTTCTCGGCCAGGTTGGATGAGGCTTTGAGCAACCTGGTCTGGTGGAAGGTGTCCCTGCTGCTGGCAGGGGGGTTGGAACTGGATGAGCTTTAAGGTCCCTTCCCACCCAAACCAGTCTGGGATTCTATGATGAAATGCCATGAGATATGAGCTACAGCCCATGAAAATGCCAGACTCTGACATCTACTTTATGACACGTAGCATGGCCCTAGAACAACAGTGACTACGGTTTCAGTAGAGAAAGGACCAAATTCAACAGCTTTATTTTGAATACAAAAGGACATTTCAACAGCAACGAGTGCTTTAGTACTTTAGAGTTGGTAACTGGTTGCCCTAACTCAGGATTCCAGTCTACTTCTACATCATCTCCTTTTCAGAATGTCTTAAGCTTTACTAGAAGCTTTATGAGCTTTTGTCATCAGAAAGATGCAGCTTAGTTAGCGACACAGAATTTATTTAAAATAATAATTTGCAGCAATTGAAACCATTTCAGCCACTTCTGGCACTTGATTTGATTTCAAGTATCTCCACTGGCAGCCTTCCTTAGACAGGAATATTATGACTTTTCCTTTTGCAGATGGGCTACACCAACTGGTCCAGAGGAACCAAGCAGAATGGTTGATGCAAATCAGGGCCTAGTATAGTTAGAACTCTGCAATTATACCAAATCAGCAAAATAATTGAAGCAGAGAGTAATAAAGCCCGCCCTAATAGTGCTTGGCTTCACTACCATTTCTCATCTCCAGTTGGATTCATGTCTCAGACAATAGCTACAGGCAAGTCAGGGAGTTTAAAACGCCTCTCAGCTGGGAGATGAAAAAGGACTGTCTGGCAAATATGCAAAAAATATGCTGCCATGCAGTAGTCTCGGGTTATAAATACGTGGGCTCCTGTTAGGCATTAGAAATTGTGTCAGTTGGCCAAGATGGGAAGACCACAGGCAGGAAGGATTGGTACCAGTAGGTGCTTGGTACCTGCCACAGGGGACTGAATCTTCCCTTTGATTTAGTTGATGAGGAATTGAGGATTTTATCTTTTCCCTTTAAATACATGTCCTGGTTTTGCTGGGATAGAGTTAATTATCTTCTCAGGAGCTGGCATAGCTGTGGTTTAGGTTCAGTGAGGGATTTGCTATGAGAAGAATGTTGATAAGGTGCTGATGTTCTCAGTTGCTGCTGGAGCCCAAGGTCACCGTGTTGGGCTGGGTCACAGCTGCATTAGGACTGGGAGAGGGAAGTGCAGTGAATAGCAAACCCCAAACTGGCACTGGGCTCTGCCAATGAGATATTCCATCTCCTGTCCCCCATGGGCAGGACATGACCCAGAACTGACCAGAAATCGGGGGGATTCTCTCGGGGATGGCTCGGGCTCTGGCTCTCCCGGGGTTTGGGTTTGGGGATTGTCTGTGCTCCGGGATCGCTGGCTGGGACAGGCTGGGCATCGGTCTGCGGGTGGTGAGCAAGGGCCCTGGGCATCACTCATTGGTATATTCTATTATTGCTGGTATTATCATTTTATTTCAATTAGTAAATAGTTTTTATCTCAACCCATGAGTCTCCTTGCCCTTTTATTCCCAATTCTCTCCTCTGCTCCCTGGGTGGGGGTGGAGAGTGAGAGAGCGCCTGTGTTTGGTTGCAGCAAAAGGGCGAAACCACCACAATACATTGGAAAACACGATGAGATTTTCAGCCCACACCATTCCTCTTTTACATGACTACCAAAAGCAGGAGAGCTCCAGCATGGAGAGGCAAACTGGCTTGTTTGCCACTCCATGTACTCCAGCTCCTCTGAGTGCCCAGCATCTGCTTCCTGGTTAGGGAGCCCATCCAGCTATGCACAGATTACATTTTAATTCCTAATTTTTGGAGGAAGTAATGTGCATGAGACAGAAAAGATAAACAAAGCATATGCTTTCCACTAAAAACAATTTAGTCAGTGTCCATCGTGGCATATTAGCATAGCACAGATTTTTTAGCTTAAGAATACACATTGCAAAGCATGTGTGTAACGAGGGCTCTCAAGCATGTTGTCTCAGTAGATTTTCACTGAGGCAGAAAGAGCTGGATTTGACAATGGATTTTAGTGCTGTAAAGGCATCTTGAGGCACCTGATGCACTGAGTGGAATCCAGTGTCCTTGGTGGAAGCAACTGGGCAGGAAAACTGCTACGTGCTTCAAAATGATTTCCACAGACCCAACTGGGAGGCTGTCTCTGGTACCCCCAGTAGAACAGGGAGTTTGGGGCTGAGAGCACTTCTTTCAGTTTTCAGAACAATCTCTGCATCTGCACAGCTCTCTAGGACAAAAACTGAACAGAAAAAGCTGGGGGTTTGCATAAAACAGACACAACCTGAGTGGCTAGGGCAAAGGTGTGGAAATAGTGCAGGGACAGAGAGCCAACATACAGCTTCTCACAATAAAAAACAAGTGAAATCACAGAGTCACAGAATTGTAGAGGTTGGAAAACACCTTTAAGATCACCAAGTCCAATCATGAACCCAACACTACCAATTCCACCTCTCAACCATATCCCTAAGCACCTTGTCTACTCATAAATCCCACCAGGGAAGGTGACTCCACCACCTCCATGGGCAGCCTGTTCCAATGATTGACTGCCCTTTGGGTGAAGAAGTTTTTCCTCACATCCAACCTCAACTGCCCTGGGCACAACTGGAGGCCATTTCCTCCTGTTCCTGTCCCTTGTTCCTTGGTTGAACAGACCCACCCCCACCTCTCTCCACCCTCCTTGCAGGGACTTGGAAAGAGCCAGAAGGTCTCCCTTCAGCCTCCTTTTCTCCAGGCTCAACAGCCCCAGTTCCCTCAGCTGCTCCTTCTAAGACTTGTTCTTGATGGCTTTGAAAGTGCTACAGCTTTAAAGAAGTATCACAGAGTCACAGACACTTCTCAGTACGATTCCACATCATGCACAGCCGTTGAGGAATGCATCACTGCAGGTCAAAATATATTTATAAATAATTCCAAATTATACAGAATTGTGGAAAAGGTTTTAAAAAAATAAATCAGAGAGCATTTAACTGGGATAACTGGGATGAATTCATGGCTGTTCCTAAATCACTTGGTTATTACCACAAGCTGATGAGGAAGGTTACTCCATACTCTGCTTCTTCTTGTTCCCTTTCCTGAAGCATCTGCCTTGGATTCCAGCAGAGGGGTAGACCCAAATCAGTTTTGAAACAAAACATTTCCATAGAATTTAGTGGGAAAAAAGGAAAGAGGACAGGACTGGGGAACCAAATAGGTTTGGGACACAGATAAATAAATAAAAGACAATTGGGTTGCAGGTTAGAAGTAAATAGGGATGTCAAGAAGCCCATCTGTTGGTCATTGATCAGAGGGGTTTCCAGTTGTGAGGATAGGTCCAGGCATGTCTGGGCAACAAAATTAAAAGCTTTCCCGGGAATGACAGACCTCAGGATTAGGAAACAACATATAAATAGGAGACAAGTGACTAAAAAAAGAAGAGGTGAGGATAAGGTACTAAAAATGAGATAGCTGGAGTGATATAAAAACCACAATCTTGGGTTGTTTTGGCACTCAATCTGACAGTGAAAATAAGCTGTTCTCATATCCCTACCACATGTTAAAGCCCAGCTAGAGGTGACACTGCTGCTTTTTCCTGCAGCCAGCTAGTGTTTTACAGGAAGCATCCCTGAGGCAGTTGATCTTTGTTACATTCCCTCTTCCCCCATGGGGATTCACACCCAAACACTCCAGCCCATCCTTTGAACAAGTCCACTTCAGAAGTTCCCACCTCCACTTGGAATGTGACATCTCTCCTTAGGAGCAATTGTCCAATCAGGAATTTAATTTATCCTGCCTCACTTAGAAATGAGCTCAGAATAAAATATTGATTCTCCTCTAAACTTTATCCCACCCTTCTCAACAGAGTTTGGAAGTTTCCATAGAGATGACATTTTCTGCTACCAGCTCCTACCATCTCCCAGTTCCATCTAAGCTGCAGAGCAGCAAAAGCAGCACAACAAATGAAGCACTCCCTGCAAATTTCTAGAACAAAAATTAAGTCCCATTTCATGAATATTTGATTACGTGACAAATCATCCCCAAACCACTCAGTGTTTGCAGAATTACATCTGAATGCAGCAGGTAAAGGAAATATGATAAAGGATCTGTTCCCACAGCTCTTGGGAACCAGGAGAACCCAAATGGAAAGGTCTTTCCTTGAACCAGAGGGACTTTGTATACAATTACACACACTCACAGGAGGATTTCCTTCTAAAAAAAAATAGCTGACATGCTAAAAAATGCAGATTTTTTACACATGCAGCATGTGGAGCATTAAACTTGGTATCAATGACTATGATGTCAAAATATTGTGCTAATCAGGAAAAAATAGTTCCTTCCTCCAAACTTAAGAATTCTAAAATTTCCCCCTTTATAATGCAGAGCAAAATATGAGACCTCACAGTGTTTATGAACCACAGGAAAGAAATTCTACACCTAAGCCATTGGAACAGAACTTCAAAATGTTGAAGTGTCCACCTTTAACAGGTCAAATTTAAAATGGAACTTCAAAAAGAAATAATATCCTGGGCTGCACCCAGAGCAGCGTGGGCAGCAGGGCCAGGGAGGGGATTCTGCCCCTCTGCTCCGCTCTCCTGAGACCCCCCCTGCAGTGCTGCCTCCAGTGCTGGAGCCACCAACAGCACAAGGACATGGAGCTACTGGAGCCAGCCCAGAGGAGGCCACGAGGATGATGCCAGGGCTGGAGCAGCTCTGCTGTGAGGACAGGCTGAGAGAGTTGGGGCTGTTCAGCATGGAGAAGACAAGGCTCCAGGGAGGCCTTCTAGTGGCCTTTCAATACGTAAAGGGGCTCCAGGAAGGCTGGGGAGGGACTTTGGCCAAGGGCAGGAAGTGACAGAACAAGGGGAGATGGCTTGAAACTGGCAGAGGGGAGCTGAGATGAGAGGAAGAAATTCTTTGGTGTGAGGGTGGTGAGACCCTGGCCCAGGTTGCCCAGAGAAGCTGTGGCTGCTCCTCCCTGGAAGTGTCCAGGCCAGGTTGGATGAGGCTTTGAGCAACCTGGTCTAGTGGAAGGTGTCCCTGCTGCTGGCAGGGGGCTTGGGACTGGAGGAGCTTTAATGTCTCTTCCAACCCAAACCAGTCTGTGACTCTGGGATTGTATAATAGTGAAAATTCCAATGAGCTCCAAACTCCTATCAAAGGTTTCATGTCACCATGGAGAAGACAAATCCATCCTGGCTAGAGAGCTCACCACTTGGTGCAGATGGGTGTGTTAGCACTTTCTCATGGTCAAGGAATAGAAGTAGATTCTTCTAAAATGAAACCCTAGGCTAGTGTAATCATTAAATATGAAGATTTAACGTGTGGCACCTACAAAGAACGTCGAGTATGAATGAGGCTGTGTGTCATACTGCACAGGAGGTATGAATTTAACAAAGGATACTTAAATTATAGTGAATTTACAAACTCAAACTTCTTGAAAGTCAGAACGAAAATGGAGTCAGATTTCTCTTTCTACAAGACTACATCGAATTATATGTGAGAATTTCCAAATTATAAACACGTAGAAAGAGAACTCAGTGAAGCAAATTAGGAAGAACAGAGCAAAGTCACCTAAAATGAAAAGATAAAGCAAAGATCCATGGAAGCCATTTGGTATTTCCCTGAGTGAGTCTGAGAGATCAGCTGCACGTTATGTTCTTAAGGCATCAAGCACAGTGTGCTAAATGTTAATGATTACATTGGAAGGGTTTAATGGCTCACTATAATTCTCATGTAAGAAATAGCCATTCTAATGGGAGCATACATACCCTTTACCAGGCAGCTAGTTCTCAGGTTAAAGTTATATAAAAAAATAAAGATTCAGTGTTCCTGAGGGGGAAGCATGGAGTTGTAAAGGTATCAGGGTTAATTGTCTGAATTATTGGGACACTTTTTTCATGAGCTTAAGTTATTAAAATGGGATGCTTTGTGCAGTGAACTTTAGATGCATATTTTTGTCTAAAAATACAAGTTGATCTTAGGCTAAAAGAGTAATTTTTAAGGTGTCTCTGATCACAGAGTTTTATAAGAGGAAAAAGCATGAAAGATTACATTTTGGATTCATTTAAAATCCTCCTCTGGAATACGAACCCTCTAGCAGGCAAAAATCCTCTGAGCAGCAGGTTAGGGATGTCTCAGCTCTTGATTATTTTTCTCCTCTATAGGAGAAATAGAAACTCTTAATAGATTTGGGTGGGAACCAGGGGAGTCAGAAAAAAAAAAAGAGGATAAAATAAGAGAGTAAAGAGGCTAGAGAGAAAAATACATATATATATATAAAAATCAAAGCACAAACATTGTAGGAGTATCTCCTCCACCTCCAAAACAATTCCAAAGGAACACAATGTTCAAGCTGGATTTTTCTGACTTGGCACTGAAAAATATGGATTTTTAGGATTATTTTTCAAGTTCCATGAGAGAATATCTGTGTGGGTAAGTGCAAGTGCATGTCTGAGATGCCTTTAGTGTAAAAGGAAAGCACTGAACTGGAAAGGGATTTCTCTTCCTCTGTTCCCAAAAGATCTGGGGAAAAGAGCTGTCCTCATAGGCAAGCAAGAAAGAACTGAAGTTTACTTTTAATTATGCCAAAAGAAAACAGGGAAAAGCACCACTGAATTCCCAAAGGAACCATGTGAGAAAGCACTGCCTAGAAGAAAAAAAACTCCTGCCCTGAAAACAAAAACCAGCTTCTCTAGAGAACGTGTGGTGCCATACACAGCTGTACATGGTGTTAATCTGTGATCTTGAAAGAGATAATTCTTACACAAAATTGGGAGAGTTGTGCTTTATTTAGAGGCAGCTAATGTATTAAAGTGACTTCTGAGAGAAATTAGTTCTGAAAAATAAAGCTGGGGTAAAAAAATGTTACCCTTCCTCTTTGTTGAATGAAGCTGGCGTTAGATAACTGCATTAGAATGTGTCCCAGAACTCCTCAGTCCCATGCAATTACATATGCAGTTCACATCCTAGCAAAGCCATAGATTAAAATGAAGTAATAGATGATAAAATGGATTCTGTAGGGTATGACTGTATAATATTCAGAGAAAAATGTAAAATATTGCTTTTAAAAAGCATTTGTTAAAGTTTTAAGTAGGCTTGCATATTTATGGGTAGCTATTCTTCAGCCCTCCCCCCGTCTTGTAACATACTCTGTTGCCATCTCTTGCATATTTTCAACTCTACCAAAAAACCTGGGTGTCTCCAGGAGCACACCCTCAGTCATCACCTTTCTGTTCACAGGGTATGGATTAATCAAAGTTCAGGCAGAAATAAAGCTGCTGCTTTCATTGATGCCCTTGAGAAATCAGGCTGTTGTGAGCCTCATGCTTCCATCGGTCTCTGAAAACCCCCCAACTCTTTGTGTCACCTCAGTTGTGCTTTCATGTCCACCTTTTTTCAGCCTGTAGTCTCCAGAAAGGAAAGTCTCTACCTGCAGGAGTCTCTACAGCTTCCAGCTCAAATCCCATCTGGCTCCATGAGGTTGATCATGTTGTGTCAACCTCAACCACCTGAGAAAATGAGCATCACAAGGGCATTTGAAGGAACCCTTGAACTGGATTTCAGACAAAAAGCCTCCATGCCTCTGTAAGCCTGATGCAAGCAGAACTTCCTCAGCAGCAGTTTATATCCTGTACATCACTTAAGCAAATGAAATAAACCTTAAAGTGGGCCCAGCTGAACCTCATAAGGTTCAACAAGGTGAAGTGCAGGGTTCTGCACCTGGGTGGTGACAATCCTCGTTATGGATACAGGCTGGGAGATGATGTGCTGGAAAGCAGCTCTGAGGAAAAGGACTTCAGGGTAATAGTGGATTAAAAGCTGGATGTGAGCCACCAACATGCATCTGCAGCCCAGAAGGTCAATAACAGCATCCTGGGCTGCATCAAAAGAAGTGTGGCCAGCAGATCAAGAGAGGTGATTCCGCCCCTCTACTCTACTCTGGTGAGACCTCACCTGGAATACCCCACCCAGCTTTGGAGCCCTCGACACAAGAAGGACATGAACCTGTTGGAGCATGTTCAACCTCACCCTCCCCTGCCACATCTTCCTGCCATGGCCTCTGCTCCTGGCGTTGGTGGCCAGAGAGAAGAGCTCAGCCCCTGCCCCTCCTCTTCCCCTGGGGAGGAAGTTCCAGACCGCCAGGAGATCTCCTCTCAGTCTCCTCTTCTCCAGGCTGAGCACACCAAGTGCCTTCAGCCTCTCCTCACACCCTTCCCCTCTAAACCCTTCCCCAGTGTTGTGTCCCTCCTCTGGACACTCTCCAGCAGCTTTAGATCCTTTTTCTCCCGTGGTGCCCAAGCTGCCCCCAGTGCTGGAGGTGAGGCCGCCCCAGTGCAGAGCAGAGCAGGACGATCCCCTCCCTGGCCCGGCTCGCAGTGCAGTGCTGGGTGCCCCCAGGACACAGGGGTCCCTCTTGGCTGCCAGGACACACTGCTGGCTCACAGTCTAAGTTGTTTTTGCAGTTCATCATCAGCTTAAATGAGGGATCAGCTATCACCTAGCTCAGAGAGCACTTCTTTAAGGAACAGCAAGTGGCACGGTACCTGCTCCTCCTCTGGAGAGCATCACGTATGAAGAGCCAGCAGGGAAGCTGGAGAAGTACTTCTAACCTCCTCCAAGTAATAATTTTCAGAATTCAAAGTGAAAATCTGCCTTGAAATATGTGTGGATCCTCAAACGAACACAAGGGATAAGAGAAACACAACTGCTGAGGACTTGTCAGTGTTGGGTTTGTGGTTGGACTCGATGATCTTAAAGGGCTTTTCCAATCCAGGCCATTCTGGGATTCTGTGACTCTGTCTCAGCTTTGACAAAAAGACTGCAGAAGCTATAGGAGACCAAATCCATCTCTCTCCAGGAATAGGACCAAAGCTGATCTGGGCTGCCTGTGACTGTAAATCAGGTCAAAATAAAATGGGCCATTAAACACTGTCCCGTTTCATGGCAGTAAACCACAGAGCTATATATGGAATACACAAGCATCTGTGACTTCCAGACCAATTTCCATACAAGCTTGGTTTTTAAAAAGATTCTTGATAAAACCTTTAGGTATGTTAGATACCTAAACCTCTTCGAAAGTTGTTGGGGAATTTTTATTGTTCTCCTTGGAGTGAATTAAACACATGCTTAATTATTAAAAAATAACAAATTAATGAACAATGCATTGCACAGAGTCCTATCACCATGAACACTTCTCCAGGGAGTCTGCAAAGAGGTGTCACCAGCTGATTCCTTGCAGCAGCACCCATCCCATGAGCAGTATCATGAGGTGCCTCAGCCCAGCCTGGGGTCCATCCCTGGCCCAGCTCTGCTGCCCAAAGGTGGCCCATGAGCATTCCAGATGGCTACAAGACAAGGCTGTGACCATTCCTTATCTCATCACCAAGCTTGCTGGGAGTCCTTCAGTCTGCAGCAGTCCTGCTCCCAACCAGTTTAACCCCTTCTGTGGTTGGCCCTTCTTGAGCCAGATCATTCCTCAGTCACAGATCATCCCTGCTGAACAGTTGCAATTTCCATTTTCCCTCCAAAGTAACAGCACTTTTAAAGCACAGCTCTTCCCAAAGTTACTGAGTTCGACCACTGAAAGCTCCTGTATAAATCTGTTTATTTTACAGATGCATAAGAATCTGTTGCAGCATTTGCTTAGGGTCATATGGAAAGCTTGGTAGAATCTTGCCTTTAAAAAAAACCCCAAATATGTAAGACTTGAGCCACATCCAGAGAATTAGGCAATTTCTGTAAAGGGCAATGAATTATACACGCCTGTCCCTTCTTCCAAGCATTTCATCTCATATTCATGACCCTTGGCACAACCAGCTGGTATCCTACTCCTCTTCTTTGCTAAAAAAAGAAATTCTACCTCCTTTTTTCAGTCACTGTGGCTGGTCCTAAACACTGACTGATGTATATTGGCCAAACGTGTTATTAGGAATAATCACTTACAACCTTGGCAAACATTTTCATGAGGCTGAGAATGGCCAATAAACATGTAGAAAAAAGCCAAATCAAACAGGTGTTACCACAGACAAATACAGGGAAATACACATTGTAGGAACTTGAAGTTGGAAACCAGGAGGGAAACGTCTTTTGTCTGCCACCAGGGAATAGCAGACAGCAGACGGCTTCACTTCAAGATACACTTTGTTTGCCAAACTGTACCTTCTGTTTAGTCAACTTGCAAGCTTAATGGAAGCCTTTCCAAGGTAGAAATGTCTGAGGTAAGTCTGTTTTAAAGAGAAGGATCACAGGATCCCAGCATGGTGGGGTTGGAAGGGACCTCAGGAGATCTCCAGTCCACCCCCCCTGCCAGAGCAGGTTCCCTACACCAGGTTGCACAGGAAAGTGTCCAGGTGGGTTTGAACATCTCCAGAGATGGAGACTCCACAGCCTCTCTGGGCAGCCTGTCCCAGGGCTCTGGCACCCTCACAGCAAAGAAGTTTCTCCTCATGTTTAAGCAGAACCTCCTGTGTTCCAGCTTGTGCCCATTGCCCCTTGTCCTGTCGCTGGCCACCACTGAAAATATTTATACTTGTTTAATTTCCCTGTCTTCCTTTCAACTGGATTTTGCCTACCACTGTCCAAGGTGACATTATTAGAGAAGAGAATACCCAGCAGAAGAACGGGCTCTCCTGCTGCCCAACAGAGCACAGTAACCTTCAGTGGAAGGGCTGGGTTTATATTCTACAGCAACGCCTTGGTGTTTCAGAAACACAGATCCTTGCTCCTCTTGTAACACCCAATCTCAGGCCAAACTTTCAAGTCATTGCTTCTGCTTTTGGAATAATTTATCTGAGACACCATCCTTTCCCCCCACCTCCTAGAAAGTGATGAGTACTCACTCCTGCTCTGGGGATGGAGAGGGAAGGGGAAATCAGGTGCTAATTTAGGAAACAAGTAGGCTCTTGTGGTCATTAGCAAATTTTGTGGAAAAAAAAGCTTTTAGATTTTGCTTCAAACTTCTTCTCTCACTCTCTGGGTTGGCAGTGATGTGAGATGGTGAGCAGCTTCAGTGATCAGTGGGTGACACTTGCCGGTCTCTGAGTGCCAGAGCGACTGCAGAACTCCCATCTTCCCGGCTTTCCATTGCTCCTTCAGTCCATTTTAAAGACTCAAAAAGCCTCCACATTTACTCTGACAATTGGAAATCTGGCAGGAGGGCGGGTCATGAATATCTGTTCTGATTTGGGATAATTCACAAATTTTTTTCTAAGTGTTTCTGTTTCTCATTGATTGTTTTTCCTCAGCACAGCTTGTCCCTGGCTTGCTGCCCAATATCCACCGTGCCAACCACCCATCTCCCCACACCACTCACAAGTACTTTTAATTCCATCCAAACAATTTAAACAAATGAAAAAGAAAGAGCTGGTTTCTACTCTTATAGTTCTGGGTAGGGGGAAATAATAATCATTAAAAAAAAAAAGACTTGTGAGAGAAAAAATGTGGTAAGTGTGCAACAACCGAGGGCTGTAACACATGCAGACAGGGAGAATTAAACTTGCAGAGAAAAACATTCACTAAACTCACTTTAGAGCAAAAAATACACTCTTTCCAGGCAATTTTGAGGGCCATAACGTAGAGTTAGAGCAAAAGGAGAGAGTATTTCTTATGAGGAAAAAAAACAATAAAGTAAATTGATATTTTGTTCTTAGTGCATCTACTTTATCTTAATAGACACATTAGCAGATGTACTTCAAACCAAACCAACCACAGCAACTTTATATTTTATAAAGAAACACTTAGCAATTAAAAGAGTGCACATCAGTTTTTCTTTTATAAACATTGAGCAGGTTCCAGAGTAACACCATTTTTTTTTTCTCCAGGATTTAATAGTGACAGAAGGCATTTATGCTACCACTGACTGCAGCGAGAGTTTTAAGTGAAAAAAAATATATATATATTTAGAAAGCTCCAGAAGCACCCAGCAGCTTTTCATAAAAGAGCTCCTGCAAATATTGTAGGGTACACTGGAGGAGAAATTATTCTCCTATTTGTGCCCATGCAGCCTCCTGCATTGTTGGTGATTTACAGGTGTTACTAAGAGGAAAATTCATGTTCTAAGGCAGGCCTTGGTATAATGCTGTCCAGCACAAGCCCTGGTGAAGGGACCATGTGAAAAAAGGACAATTCCCCATTCCCAGTCCCTGCACTGTGCCCTCACCTTTCTGCCTATGTCTAAATTAACCTGTATGCAAATCACCAGCTGGTGATGAAGACCTCAAGATCCACAACAGATGCATTTCAGGGAGTTTTATTTTGGACCAGCTTTGCTCTAGTCCTATGGACCAAGTAGCCATTAAGGGCTGGAATATTTCAGAGTGTCTTTTTCCAGTCCAGTTTAATCCTAAAGGAACAAGCTCATCATTCAGTGGTGTGCATTGAAGCACAATATATTAAAAAATATATATATATTTAAAATATTATTAAAAAATAAATATATTTTTAAAATATTATTTTAAAAAAATAGGAGTTTCTTTTCCAAAGTGATTAAAACACTGAAAACACTTCAAAGTGGACTTTTTCCTTGTTGCATCTTTTATCTAAGAGTAGCAGAATTGGTTCATCTCATGAAAGGTCTGAACTGCTGAAATGCTGTGAATTGCACTGAAGTCTCAGCTGAAGCTGCTTTTTGAAGTGACTCCAGTCAGGATCCCTTTAGGGTCAGCTGTGAACTTGCATTAACTGATATTATATGCTCAATTTCAACAGAGTAATGCCAGTTACACCAGCTGAAGCAGTCAGTCTTTAAATGCTTATTAATATTTCACCTCATTCTCCTCTGCCTACTGCATCTACAGGCAGAGGTGCAGTTACAGGTGCTTGTGAGGCAAACTGCACTGGACAAGTTTCTGTTCCCAGTCATGCCTCCCCTGTAAATCACTGCTATATGTGTTTGTTTCTATTTCTATTTCTATTATAAAGTGCTTTTCACAAGCTGGACTCTGTGAGCTTTGATTATGATACCAAAAAATAAATCATTCCAAGTGTTGAGAGCAGAAGAAGCATCTGCTCTAGTGATGAGTAATCACTGTATCACTTCATTAGATGTTTGATTGGGTCATAAGGAGGTTAAGAGCCAAGGTGATGAGAAATGCCCAGTCATTTCTTTCAAGCTTAATGTTGAATTGTGCACACACACACACAGAGAACTTTGCTTACTTCAGCTGAAATTGGTGATGATCAGTCCTTCAGGTGGAAATTAGGACATGGATTAAATGGATTGAGAGGTTCTAATACAGTCCCTTCATGGTACAGGTAGGCTGAAATAAAAGGCAGATCGTGTCTTTATTCACAGGTCAGCTGCCAGAGCCCACCCAGTTGAGGATATTAAGGGTTTTTGAGGGATATTAAGGAGATTTGGGGGATATTAAGGGGGTTTTGGGGTGATATTAAGAAGGGTCAGGGTGTTATTAAAAGAGCTTGGAGTATATTAAGGGGGTTTGGGGGTATTGAGGGGATTTTAGAGGATATTAAGGGGGCTTGGTGGGGTGTTAAATAGGTTTTTTGGGGGGATATTAAGGGGGTTTGGGATGTTAAAGGGGTTTTGGAGGGGAGGATATTAAGGGGGTCTGGGGCTGTCTCACACCCCCCACACCCCACAACCAAACCAGACATTGGGAGGAAATAAGGTGAAAAAACTCTTGGGTTGAGATGAAGATGGGGAGATCACAGAATTATGGAAGGGTTTGGGTTGAAGGGACCTTTCAAGGCCATCCAGTCCAACCCCCCTGCAGTGACAGGGACATCTTCAACCAGATCAGGTTGCTCAGAGCCCCATCCAACCTGACCTTGAATGTTTCCAGGGATGGGGCTTCCACCACCTCTCTGGGCAACCTGGGCCAGGGTTTCACCACCCTCAGCATAAAAAATTTCTTGCTTATATCTTGTGTAAATCTACAACGTGTGTTGTTAACAGCTTGGGCTTCAGTACTTCCTTCTTACCCTGTCTGAGATAGAAACCAGCTGTTTTCAGAACCCACGTTGTCCCAAAGCAGGGTCGTTTACCCAATGTGCAGACACACAAGCTACACACAGAGTTGAGGTATTTTATTTATTACATATTTGCACCCATATGGGTGCCAGGTGACATTCCACAACATGCCAAGTTTACAAAACTTCCCACATTTATACCCATGGGATGAGCCTGTTCCACCCACTGTACACATGGGTACTGTACACTTCCAGCTCCTCTTCAAGGGCACAGTCGTTGGTGAGTAAATCCTGTATAATTTATACAAAGTCACTGGATTTGCACAGGTGAAAAAAACAATGGGTTGGTTATATTGTGAAACAGGGCCCAGCTTGGGAGAAAATCCCATTTTCTGCTGTACATCAGTAATGCCACCAAAAAAAAATGAGAAAACAAATTAGGGAGCACACTTGGCAATCCAGATGGAAATCCACAGTGTATTTGGCAGCTCTAATTGACTGTGTTCAGTGATACAGTCAGATACAGTCAAATATAGTCAAATATAGTCAATTTTCCAAAGGAAGACAGCGAGTGGCCTAAAGCTTGTCAAGAAGTTGATGGATTTTTTTTTCCAGTAGTAATAAAGAAAGGATGGCTGCTATGCTCAAATATTATTAGAGGACTCTGGTTTTAAAACTGAGTGCAGAGATATTTTGTCTCTCCAAAATAGTGATTGGGGCTGCCTTCCATTTCTTGGAGAGTTTTATAGAAGTTACCTTAAAGAACAAAGCTTTTTGAAGGGGAAGTGCCTGGATTTTCCTGAAAATAGAATTGTCTCAGAGCCTCTGGAACCCATTAGGTGATACAAAAATCCACTTTTGTTAGTCCCTTTTTGGCCAAATGAAAAGCCTGTCATGAAATTTCACCTCAGACATGCACCACTACTGTGTTACTAGCAAGAAAATCACAATAATTAAAATTATTCACATAATTCACATAATTCACATAAAATCACATAATTAAAAAAATTTAAAACATATAGATACAGATATAAAGTCATATAAATAACAAACCATAACAATACACAAATCTTTTAATACCCTGATGTGCTTTCAGTCTCCTGGACAAATGGTTCCCAAATTGCAGAGAAACCTGCATAGTAAGGAGCCAGTAGGGAGTTCATAGTCTCAGGTGATATCAGTGCTGTTGTCATGATCTTCCCAAGACTCCATAATAAAGTGATGTGCTTCATGATAAAGTGATGTTCTTCATGATAAAGTGATGTGCTGAAATGGGAACTGCTGAAACATGCTGACAAGCTGAAGGATGTGGGAAGATGGCACTTTTGAAAGGCAACTCCTCATCTCTGAGGGCAGACCAGCTGTGATACAGTGACTTTTCAGTTTGAATTTCTAGCTGCTGCTCCTTTTCAGAAAGTTCTAACACTCATTTAGGGGACAATGTGCTCATTTGAGATACTTCACCAAGCTAAGATATAGGATTCAAAAGCTCTACATCATCCAATTATATGGGCCTGAAATGAAGATGTTAAAAAAGAGAAAAATGTTCATTTTATAGTTTCCTTGTCTTGCAAATTAGTCTGATATCCATTCCCATTTACATCATTTATATGCAGAGACCTGTGTACTCTGATGTTTCATGTCCCATTTTGGATCGGTTTTATAATGAGAATAAAGGGAGAAAGTCTGTAACTGTGGGGCTGATTTTCAAGGCATTTGGGGGATATAAGTGCCTACGTGTCATTAATCATTGAACAGCCTTTGACACCTGCCCACCCATCATGCCTGAGCAAGTCTCTCCATAGATATTGTATAATTACTTTGGAAGATCAATTTTTCTTCCTCTTTCTTAATTTCTTCAGCAGAGTCATTCATTACTTTGTGCTGCTACCAGGTGGTGGGAAGACAAACCAGAACTACGTGCCTAGCCATGATTTGTTGATGTACCTACCTACTTTTTCCACTACCCTTTTGTAGGACCTTTTAATAATGATACCTTGCATTTGTGACCATTCCTTATCTCATCACCAAGCTTGCTGGGAGTCCTTCAGTCTGCAGCAGTCCTGCTCCCAACCAGTTTAACCCCTGCTGTGGTTGGCCCTTCTTGAGCCAGATCATTCCTCAGTCACAGTTCTCCCCTGCTGAACAGTTGCAATTTCCATTTTCCCTCCAAAGTAACAGCACTTTTAAAGCACAGAAGTTACTGAGTTTGACCACTGAAAGCTCCTGTATAAATCTGTTTATTTTACAGATATGTAAGAATCTGTTATTATGATAATAAATGTTATTTATTAATATCTGTTATTATGATAATAAATGGTCACTTGCTGTGCATTACTGGAAATTTCTCCTTGCTCTGTAACTATTACTTGGAGTCCTCAGGCTCATTTGCTAGATAGCTAAATTGCCTCAGCACCAAAGACTCAAAATGCAGTGGCCTGAAGTATGAACAAGGTACATCACCCCATTCAGCAGAAGAAAATACTGGTTATTCAAAGTCTGCATATAGGCTGACAATGCATTTGTTCCAGAAGTCCTTCACACCCACTCTGTTGGGGTTTTTTTGGTGGGGGGGACAGGGAGGGTGTTTTTGGTAGTGGGGGGAAAAGCTTCATGAAAGCTCCCCTGGCTCCAAGGCAGACCTCTCAGTCCAGGCTGAGCCAGTGAGCATCAGAGGAACACCTCTGGGAATCCACACTGGTGAGGGGAAGGACTGTCCTGAAAAGAAGAAGGTGGAGAGAACCTGGAGGAGAAGCTGTTGACTTGAACAAAAGACCATTGGCCTAAACAAAGGACAGACAGCCAGAGAGCTTCGTTGCCAGGATAAGGAGGAGGAGGAGGAGGACGGAGAACCTCAGACATGCAGTTCAACCCAATGGAGTAGGAGAAAGCAAAGGAGGTTCTGCAGCCAATGGAGGTTCAACAGCGGAGCAGAGACCCCCGTGTAGGTCATGGAGGACTCCATGCTGGAGCAGAAAGCTGAGCCCAAGGGCAAGTGTGACTGGAATTGAGATCCCAGAGTCACTCAACACCAGAGAAGGGGTGGTTCCCCAGAGCCAGGGGGTGAGGAGGTGAGCTGGACCAGAGACCCATCTGCAGCCCATGGATGTCCCCATGCCAGAGCCGAGAGCTGGGCCCGAAAAAGTCCGTGACTCCATGGGAGGATCACGTTGGAACACTTTGTTCCTGGATGTTCATGCAGGGAAGAGCGGCAGAGGTGACCAGACTGAACCCCCATTCCCTGTGCCCTGTGCCACTGGGGTGGAAGGGAGAGAAATGGGGAGCAAAGTGATGGGCGCCCCAGAAGAAGGGAGGGGTGGGGGAAGGCGCTGTCAGATGTGGTTGTGTTGTGTCTCACTGTGCTGCTCAGATGAGTGGCAATGAGTTACATTGTTTTTTCTTCCCCAAGTGGAGTCTGTTTTGCCCGTGCCCATCCCTGGTGAGTGAGCCCTCCCTGTCCTCATCCTAACCTGGGCCCCTTTGCTGGGATTCCCATCCCATCTCATGGGTGGGGTGGGTGAGCGCAGGAACGTGTGGTCCCACTGTGGTTAAACCACCACACTCACTGAATCTATAAAACCACTGGAGTCAGTAATGTTTCCTTTAGCTTAAGAACAAGCTGGCAGTTCTGGTTTACAGGTGACAACAACTTCTCATGCAGCAAAGTCAAGAAACTCCGGGAGCTGAAAATGTCTTCCCTCTTTCTCCCTTGTTTTTCCAAAGGCAGAGAAGTCTGGCCATTGCTCTAACCTCCAGTAACAGTGTGACCCAAAGGTGGGGGAGCATCAAGCAGGAACTTCTGTGAGACTTCAGAGCTTGCTCCCATGCTCCAGCTCTTTCACCTCCGTAGCTTTCCTGTCTGGAACATATTTTGAACTCATGGCCAGGTGAGGATGAAGGGGTTCACCTGCTTTGATGATGCAGTGATTGTGGCCTTTGTAGACGTGAAACCACGATGACACAGGACAGTTCTGGTGTGGGCTACATGTCCCAGCATTTTGCTGAGCTTCTCAGCTCACGTGGAGCTGTAATCTTTCATCTATAGGTTCTCCCTGACTAGAGACTGGCTTGAAGCTTGCTTGAGTACGGCTGTCTGAGCTACCATCGCTCTGCTGTAGACATCCTCATAAAAGGGCTGCCTGCTCCCTCCAGCCCCTGCTCTCTCTGTCTGTCTCTCACTCTGAAGTTTACTGAAGGCATTAAAAAGAAGAAGTCCAAGACTGTCCTTTTTTCTACCTTCTTGTCATGAGACTCTGCCTTCTTTTCTACTTCCAGTAGAACAAATCTCCCAGTGGCAGTCACTGCAGAAGCTTCCCAATTAATGAGGTAGGCTGGTGATAAGTGGGTTTTTCCCCTCCAACTGATCATTGTGGTGCAGTACCCTTCTACCAACTGACTCCTCAGGTGTCTGCAACCTCTCATATCCTCACTCTCTGCACATTCTTCTCTCAGTTTTCCTGACTCCAGTCTCTCTGTTCTCATTTCTGACATCTCCAGACCCATCCTTGTGCTCCTCTGGACACTCACTTTTATTTTGCATCTAATGTAGTAATATCTCAGGCTCAGTCAGTGTGGATTTATGAAAGGCAGGTCCTGCTTGCCTAACCTGATCTCCTTCTCTGAAATGACAACCCACTTAGTGGGTGAGGGAAAGGCTGTGGATGTTGTGCAGTGGACTTCAGTAAAGCCTTTGACACCCATTTCCCACAGGGTTCTCCTGCAGGAACTGGCTGCTCCTCACTGGGTAACACCTGGCTGGGTGGTCAGGCCCAAAGAGTTGTGGTGAACAGAGTTCCATCCAGTTGGCTGCTGGTCCAAGTGGTGTCCCCAGGGCTCAGCACTGGGGCCAGTCCTGTTTAACTTCTTCATCAATGAACTGGATGACAAAATTGAGTGCACCCTCCGTAAGTTTGCAGATGGCACCAAGCTGGGCGGCAGTGTTGATCTGCTGGAGGGTGGGGAGGCTCTGCAGAGGGACCTGGACAGGTTGGATCCATGGGCCAAGGCCAATGGTCTGAGATTTAACAAGGCCAAGTGCTGGGTCCTGCACTTGGGTCACAACAACCCCCGGCAGCTCCAGGCTTGGGGAGGAGTGGCTGGAGAGCTGCTGGGCAGAGAGGGACCTGGGGGTGTTGGGCAACAGCAGCTGAACATGAGCCAGCAGAGTGCCCAGGTGGCCAAGAAGGCCAAGGGCATCCTGGCCTGGATCAGCACCAGTGTGGCCAGTAGGACCAGGGAAGTTCTCTTCCCCCTGCACTGGGCACTGGTGAGGCCACAGCTCGAGTGCTGGGGTCAGTGTTGGGCCCCTGACTCCAAGAAGGACCTGGAGGTGCTGGAGCGTGTCCAGAGAAGGGAACGGAGCTGGGGAAGGGTCTGGAGCACAAGTGTGCTGAGTTCCCGGCTGAGGGAACTGGGGGTGTTGAGCCTGGAGAAAAGGAGGCTGAGGGGAGACCTTCTGGCTCTGTCCAAGTCCCTGCAAGGAGGGTGCAGAGAGGTGGGGGTGGGTCTGTTCAACCAAGGACCAAGGGACAGGACAAGAGGAAATGGCCTCAAAGATGTGCCCAGGGGAGGTTTAGATTGGATGTGAGGAAAAATGCCTTCACCAAAAGGGTTCTCAGGTATTGGAACAGGCTGACCAGGGAGGTGGTGGAGTCACCTTCCCTGGTGAGATTTAACAGATGGGCAGACGAGGTGCTCAGGGACATGGGTTAGAGGTGGAATTGGTAGTTTTGGGTTTTAGGTTGGACTTGGTGATCTTAAAGGTCTTTTCCAACTGAAATGATTCTGTGATTCTATCAGTGCCACCTCTGGTCTAAATTTTTCAAACAGCTTTTCACACTTAGTAGCCAGCAGAAGTGTCACTTTCAGTGCTAGAGGGAGAAACACCAGTTCAGAGACCAATTTGTACCTTATAAAGTTGACAATACCAGACTCCATGGTGTGGTGCAGCCCAAGGGACAAGGTTTGGACTCTATACTGCAAAAAAAACACGAAGGGCAATGAGCAGGTTCAGGGAGTGGCTGCAATCTAGGAAAGAAAATTTTATTTCACTGCTAATCTTGAACATGTTCTGAAAATGAGGATAGAGGGGGTTCAGCAGCATGTGGGGCAGAGTTTGGGGTTGGGTTTTTTTCTCTAGTTTGATCAAAAGATTATTTTATCTGAAGTACAAAGCTCTGAAAGGGAAATCTGCATGAGATGCAGGAACTGCTGGGGATGGGTGAGTCAGGGAAAAAAACCCAACAGTCTGCAGGGGATTTTCATTCTAATCCATAGTGGCTGAATTTCAGTCTGGAAACTGGAAATGAAGAGTGGCACTGGATTGATCAGCAGGGGAAGCTTCAGGTGACTCAGGACAGGAGGAGCTATTTGAGCTGTTAGAAAACAAACATTGTTTTGCACATTTTGGAATATTAAGACAGCAAATGTAGGTCAAGAAATAAGATGCAGAAAGAGGCAGAAGATAAAAGAGAAGGAGAAGGGGGCACGTGAGAAGATGATGTACAAAGGAAGACACTGCTTTCATGTGGAAGTGGAAACCAGCAACCCACCTGGGTTAGCACTGGTGGAGATCAGGAGCCAGGACCGATGCTGAGATCAGCAGTGGGTTGTTTCATCATCTGTAGCAATCCTTCTCCTGCTTTGCTTTTTTTTTCCTCTTTCTTTCTTCCCAGAGCATGTGTCTACTCATGTCCCAGCCGTGATCATAAAGAAACCCAAACAATTGGACCGTTGGTGTTTCCATGTCAAGTCAATGGCACAAAGTCAGAGGTTTATTTCCCAGATAACTGCTAACAAAATGGAAATGCCTCTACCCTGATATTCGTGACAGCTGCTTGTCTTTATTCTATTAAAACTCTCTTCAATAAGCTTGAATGTTTCATTGAGCCTTTCCTGCTGTCTTGTGGAGAAGCAGGAGGGTCACAAGTCTTCCGTTGGATTTTGTTCTTTTGTACTGTAAATGACAGTGAAAAAAAAATGACATCTGGATTTTTATCTAAGCCTGAAACTGAAAAGAAATGATCACACAGGAATAGGAGTCTTAGTGAGATGGAGAGAAAGAAGGAACCATATTAACAAAGAAAGCAATTAAAAAAAACCTGCTTATCCGTTAAAGTTCATCAAGACCTCAGTCAACTTTATATAACTTCAGAATAAAATTACATAACCCTTCTTTATCCCCCCATAAAAAAAGAAGAAGGACCTGGGAGGGACCTGCATGAGGTGCTCTTCCTTCAAGAATCTTTGCAAGTCTTTGGAGGTCCCCACCTCCACTGTGCACCCCTGCTGTCCTCTGGGCTTGTGCAGGTGGTTGGGCCACTCAAGAGTGGCCTGAATGGCCACTTGCTGGCCACATCTGTGTCAGGATGTGTTTTGGAGCAGCCCTTTGCCTAAGTACCCGTTATAGCCCAGCTTATAGACCGAGACAAATATGAAACTCTTAAATATATTGACTGCTAGTAAATAAAAAGCAAAGAGAAGTTTTTTATGTGACTGAGAAGTTTCTTCTCGATGTATTTATTGTATTTTTGTGGTATTTCTACCAGTGGAATAATTTTTAAATACAATTTGCAGATTTTAACAGAAGAGTTTCTTTTCCACTGAGGGCCATTTGGCAGCCAGGATCAGTTCGATGGACTGCACTGATTTATCAGCCTGGGCACACTGGACTTTTTAGCCATGTTTTGGAAATCTGGAGCTCAGTGGAACGTTCTAGTTGGAGACATTATAGAGTCCTAGGTAGTTCAGGGAATGTTTTTCAGATGAAAATCACTCCAGAATGACATGTTGCCTTCCTTTAAAACATTTCCCCACTAAAATGGCATGCTCAGCTATAGATGGAAGCTACTTTTAGAACAGGTTGTTTATCAGAAACAGCAATAAAGCCCTATTAAATTAGCTTATTATTGAATTAATTCTCTATATTCTATACTCTATATTCTATTCTATTAATTCTCTCTCTCTTCTGCCAGTAGCTGAACAGATGCTCCAGAGAAAGGTGCATGAGTATCTTTTGACACCAGTCATTACACAGATACATCCAGGAAGCCTTCTTTAAATACACAGCCAATTACTGCAGATTATCCCTTTCCAAAAGGAAGAAAGCACTACAAATTCATTTATTTTAATTTATTCAAATTTATTATAAAGTTTACTTCTAAATTTATTATATTTTCCCTTATTTTTGCTGCATAAGCTCAAAGATTCTAAGAAGTGGTCACTAGCAATATATCTGCTCTGACATAAGATGATAAATCATGTTTGGAATCTTATTTAGTGTATTACAGCCTATCACAATGTTCCAGACTGTAAAATGAGAATCTATTTCAGTTTAACAGAAAAGCTCACAATACTTCATCATTAAAGATGTGTTGCTGTGACACGTAAGCAGATGATCTCAATTCCTCTAGTTTTGCTGCTTCTCTCTGAATAAAGTGAAGAGTGACCCCCAAATGTGAAACTTGCTCTTTCAAGTCTCTTAGGAATGTTTTGGCCTTAATTTGAGCAAATACTTTCTTTTCTGGCTTTTAGTTTGGTACCAGGTGTCACTGGGGTGGTTTAACCCACAGGTAGGACCACACAGTCCTGCACGCACTCACTCCTCCCACCCAGTGAGATGGGATGGGAGACACAGCAAAGGGGCCCAGATTAGGATGAGGACAGGGAGGGCTCACTCACCAGTGATGGTCATGGGCAAGACAGACCCAACATCTGTTAATGATGACATGAAAAGCCAACTCTACCATCTGCTGTTGCATTACTAAAAATGAGTGTCTCAAATGTCCATTTGTACTTTAGAAATAAATTTTCCAAACCAAAGGGAAGAAATTCATTCAAGACTACAGTCTCCAGCGAGCCTTGAAGGCTTATTTAACTAAAAAGAGCACACAGCAACACTGGTTTGGTTTTGTAGAGTTTCCTTGTGTACTGTGCTGCCATAACCAAGTGAGTATTTCACAAATACCCTGCATTCTCCAGTGGCTTTTCATAGAAAATCATTAAACTTTATTTTTAAGAGGCTGCAAAAATTATCATCTAGTTTTAGATATAGCCATAGATATATATAACAAGGGAAAACTCAAATTACAAAGTATGCCTTATAGAGGCAGAAATGATTTGACAAAACACACTTATAAAATCAAGTCCAACAGACTTCTAACAAATATAGACTAAATAAAATCAACTCCAACAGACTTCTAACAAATATAGACTAAATCTGCAGGGAGGTTGAGTTTTCAGGACATTCAGATGAAAGTGATATAAAATTTCCAGCTGAGGAGTCCAGACAGTAAGATTCTTAATGGTAGAAGAGATGTCAATGGTCTGGAACCATCTAACCACTACCCAGCTGGATGTGAAAGAACAAATGGTTGTTAATGGACTTGTCTGACTTCTGCTTCATGTGAGAGTCCAAGAAAGGATGGCAACGTAACATGGGCTGCAAACACAACCTGCAGTAAATAGGACTGTTCAGTGCTTCCAAGATGTTAACCATAATTCCACAGGAACTTCATGACCTCTTTCTGAAGGGAGGGTTTAGCTGAGTCACTGAGGTGCCATGTGAAATGTGCACAACCACAGACCTGGCACCTTTCCTAGGAAATATCACATTGCTTTGAAGGTCTCCCTGAGAATTCAACCACACCTCTGCTGGTCAAAGGGCTTCTGATGCACGTGGTTAAATAGCTTACATTAGGTTAAATAATTCACTGTGGAAGGACAACCAAGCTGCAAAGGAAGAGCAGATGGCTAACTTAACAGAGCAGAACACACTGCTATGCTAAGCAGTAATTAATTCAGTTGGAAACCATCACTTAGGCTATGGCTGGTCTCCAAGAGAAAAACTGGTAGACCTGAGATCATGCACTGATGTATTGACAACGTGAACTCATCATCCACCCTCAATCATAAACTCTTTGTTATTGTAGATAATTCACAAAGAAATCACCCAGATTTCCTGTAAAAAAGTGTGTGCATACAACAACCTCGATACTCTTGGAGGGAGTTGGGGCTGGAACCAGTTTGACCCAGGAAAGGAGCGATAGGCTGACTGGGATGAGCTTTCCCTAAGGGAAGAAACCCCGTTCTTATCCTCCTTCTAGTAACATTGTAAGTAGAGCGAAACAACTGGGTGTAACATACACATAGGAGCTCTAATGGGGATTAAAAAAAAATACAGGCATCAAACTTACTTATCCTTTGGGAAGTGCACCGGGAAATGAGAGCATGTGTGCCAAATGGACTATAAAGTGGAAATAAAGCAACCTGCACAGGTACACACAGGTATTGAGTCCAGGACTTCTGCTGTTATGTGATTATTTTTTCTTCCTTTTTTAAAATGTTATTTCCCCTCTAGCAGTTGGTTGTGAGGTTGGGCTGTTTGCTTTGTTTGGCTATGTTTTTTTTGTTATCCTAGACGGGTTTGGGTTGGAAGGGACCTTAAAGCTCATCCAGTCCCAACCCCCCTGCCAGCAGCAGGGACACCTTCCACTAGACCAGGTTGCTCAAAGCCTCATCCAACCTGGCCCAGAACACTTCCAGGGAGGAGCAGCCACAGCTTCTCTGGGCAACCTGGGCCAGGGTCTCACCACCCTCACACCAAAGAATTTCTTCCTCACATCTCAGCTCCATCTCCCCTCTGCCAGTTTAGAGCCATCACCCCTTGTTCTGTCCCTCCCTGCCCTTGGCCAAAGTCCCTCCCCAGCCTTCCTGGAGCCCCTTCAGGTACTGGGAGGCCACTAGAAGGTCTCCCTGGAACCTTCTCTTCTCCAGGCTGAACAGCCCCAACTCTCTCAGCCTGTCCTCCCAGCAGAGCTGCTCCAGCCCTGGCATCATCCTCGTGGCCTCCTCTGGACTCGTTCTAACAGGTCCATGTCTTTCTTGTGTTGGGGGCTCCAGAACTGGACACAGCACTCCAGGTGGGGCCTTACGAGAGCGGAGTGCAGAGGGAGAATCCCCTCCCTCAACCTGCTGCCCATGCTGCTCTGGATGCTTTTCTTTTGTTTTGGGTTTTTTGTTTGGTTTTTTGTTTTTTTTCTGAGCTTAAGCTAAGCTTAAAAACCCAAACAGAACATTTCCTTCAGCCCTAAGCAGACCACACAGCCAGAGGCTTGTTGGGGTTTTTAAAAGCTCATTACAGGGAGGCAATTCACTACAGGCAAGGGGGGTTAGGAGTGGTTTTTTTTCTTTTAAGACTAGTAATTGTGTTTGAAATAGTGGGGCTGAACAGCTGAGACTATGTCTTGAAGTTATAATTGAAAGCCCAAGTTTTTTGGGGGTTTTGGTTTGATTTGGTTGGTTGGTTGGTTGGCTTTGGTTTGGTTTGTTTGTTTTTATATCCCCAGATAAGAGTTCTTCTTAGATTTCTGGGTGATTTCCCAGGGATAGAAGTTCCTGTGTAAAATATATTCTGCCTTTTCAGAAAAAAACAAAACAAAACCTTTACTATAAGCACAAAACCAAGGATTGAGTCAAGCTTAAGAGGGAAAAAATATAACACTGGGGAGTCCAACAGAAGTTTCCTTCGATGAAGCACTGCTGCTGATAAAACCTGAGGCACTAGAAAATAAATCCTGCAGTATGTTCTTCTTCACAACAAAACTCATGGTGGTCACAGGAGGCCAAGCAAGCCTTCCTCACTCAAGTCTCACTGAACAAGGAAATCATAGGAATTCTGGAGTTCAGAAAGAAAGGACATCAGTTAAGGATAGGGGAGAAAGCAGGGGAGAACACAGGAACCACGGGACCATAGAATTGTTTGGGTTGGAAGGGACCTTTCAAGATCATTTTGGATCATTTAGATGATCTTTAGATATCATCTGGTTAACCATCTAGTTCTTTTATCACCATGAACATATATTTCCCTGAGACATGGGAGAGTAGAGGGGAAACAGAGGACTATGGGAAGGAGAATGTGGAAGAAGAAAGGGAAGGGAAGTGAGGGATGAAGAAGAAGAAGGGGAAGGAAAAGAAAGGAAGAAGAAAGAAGAAAGGGAAGAAGAAAGTGAGGGGTGGGATTCACAGAAGCATCAGTTGCACCTGCATGAAGCATTTCTGCATATGAACAACCAGCTAATAGAAGTCACACAACAGAAATCTATTTCATCAGCTTTCTTCTAAATGATGTGACTTAGACTCACCACGTGAGTGGTCAAACACTGCCACAGGTTGCCTTTACTTACATGAGATGGTGATCTCGGACAGGAACAGAGCTTTCAAGTCTTGTTTCATGGTGTTTAAGAAGAACTTTGATCCATAGTGTGTTGGCAGGATAAAAAAAATGTATTTTTTAATCAATTCATGTGGCTCAAGAGAGCTCACAGAAAAGCAAACTACATTTTTGTGCTGCTATTAAACCTCCTCTATACAGTGTTTTACATTCTTATGAACACAAATGTATGATGTTCCATCACATACTACACTGTGAATTAAAAAATAAACTGATTTCAAAGTCCAGAATCCAGTGCAGGTTGGTACATTATTTTTCCCCCCCATATGTAATTTCACCCAGGATTCAGCCCCACTAATTATTAACAAAGGACTTCTCAAGTTAATCATCCTATTAAAAGACTTTTGGGACCTTAACTTGTGTTTACTGCAGGGCTTTTTGAAATGCAAATCACTTCTGCAAGCTTCAGAAAGCCCCAAACTCTATTTGGATTCATTTGTAAGTATTTAAAGATCAAAGTCACTCCCTCACGACAGAAGATGC
>OU015534.1:33539436-33614436 GCA_907165065.1 Caprimulgus europaeus | reverse complement strand
AAAGCTCATCCAGTCCAATCCCCTGCTGGAGCAGGAACACCCAGATGAGATCACACAGGAAGGCGTCCAGGTGGGTCTTGAACATCTCCAGAGAAGGAGACTCCACACCCTCCCTGGGCAGCCTGGCCCAGGGCTCTGGCACCCTCACAGGAAAGAAGTTCCTTCTCAAATTTAAGTGGAACCTCCTGTGTTCCAGCTCACACCCATTGCCCCTTGTCCTATCATTGGACACCACTGAGAAGAGCCTGGCCCCATCCTCCTGACACTCACCCTTCAGATATTGATCAACATTAATGAGGTCCCCCCTCAGCCTCCTCTTCTCCAAGCTAAAGAGCCCGAGCTCCCTCAGCCTTTCCTCATCAGGGAGATGCTCCACTCCCTTCATCACCTTGGTGGCTCCCTGCTGGACTCTCTCCAGCAGTTCCCTGTCCTTCTTGAACTGTGGGGCCCAGAACTGGACACAATATTCCAGATGTGGCCTCACCAGGGCAGAGTAGAGGGGAAGAAGAACCTCTCTGGACCTACTGACCACAGCCCTTCTAATGCACCCCAGGATGCCATTGGCCTTCCTGGCCCCCAGGGCACAGTGCTGGCTCATGGCCATAACGTGTAGGATTTCTAAGCCTTTAAAAAGTTCCCAATACCCACACCATAGTGAGCAATTCAAAGCTAATTGGGAACTGACAAACATCATAAAAGTGCAATTTCTGGAATGGGAATGGAATAATCCATCTCTAATTCAAGGAAATTGCCACACTTACTCAAGATAATTAAATATGAGGCGCATGTATAATTAATAGATGTCTAAGCCATCCAGAACAACAAATCTATCTTAATTTAAATTTCCAAACAGAGGACACAAACTGATCAATGCAATCATGATTATTACTTCCCCTACCCCCCCTCCCACCCCCAGTCCTCGAGAGTGATTGTTTAGAAGCTCTTGGCACCGAGAAACTCTGAAGTCAATGAGAATAAAACCCCATGGGGCTGAATTTGACGAGGGATAGTGACAGCACATCCAAGGGCTTCGGAAGCTTCATCCCAATGTTCCTTCCAAGGTGGGTGCAGGTTCCCACAGGGGCAGTTTGCATAGACAATAGCTTAGATATATGACATTTTATATTCAAGCTATCTATATTTTTAGAGTAGATACTTTTAGAAGAGATATTTGATGTGTGTTGGTAGGAAACTCACCTCAGTGAGGTCCCAGTCCAAATCAACGCAGGAGCCGTCTTCAACCCACCCTGATTACACTTTAAACGGGGCTGCAGTGCATAATGATTAATATCTCACTCTAATTATTTGTTCCAATTAAATGTACCATGATTAAGTGACATTTCCCCCCCGTGCAGCTAAGCTGCTTCTTTTTCTTTTTTTTTTAAAGTAATGATAATATTAATTAAGGGAGTTTTGATTTGCTTATTTCACAACTGCAACTGCTCTTCTTTTGCAATTGCTAATTGAGAAATTTAATTTCTCCAGTATAGTTCTATTGTAAAGAAAAGTGGCTCTGATCTGATAATTAAAAGGAAAAAGGAACAATGATTTCCACAAACACACAAAAAAAAGAGATTCATAGCAATTCATAGCATTAAGATTAATAATAGCTGCTGCTGACTTGGTCATCAACCTTATATTTGATAAAGATTTATCAATGTTTGGTTTATGAAATACACTAGATAAAAGAGCAGAAAGAAATGGACTGGTTACAATTTCACTCTTTGAAACTTAGATGAAATAAAAATAGAGTAAAATGGAAGGTACTGAAAAAAAAAATATATATTTTTATTTTTCTTCTGCAAGAAAGTGTGGTAATAAATTAAAGGATTTCACCTCTAAATTAGAAAGGAAAAAGCAGATGTGCAGAAGGATAATGATGTGTGTGGCTAGGAAGGAAAAAACTAAACACTTCTTGGAGATAAGTGTAAGCACATCTTACAGAGAAAAATAAAATAAGTAAAATAAAATAAAATAAAATAATAAATAAAATAAAATAATAAAATAAAATAAATAAAATAATAAAATAAATAAATAAATAAAAAAAATAAAATAAATAAAATAAAATAAAATAAAATAAAATAAATAATAAAATAAAGTAAAATAAAGTAAAATAAAGTAAAATAAAATAAAATAAAGTAAAATAAAATAAAAACAATATCATCACCCTTGACATCTTTAATATTCCAACCCCATCCCAACGAAACCCGGGAGCCAGTGCTCCCACCTGAGCAGAGCTGTCTGACCTTCAGATGCAACAAGCTGCTGTGATTTATCACCGAGTAATCACAATTAATCTTACTCCGCTTTCCTAGGGAATAATTCAAGTTGTTGATTGACTTCTGAAGAACTGTCAGATGCTTGGTGGTTTTTTTTTTTATGAGAGACCATCCTGACAATGCAAAGCAACAATGTGGCTTTTGAGAAGAACTTTTCCAACTGAGAAGTTCCAACTTGCTCTGGAATTCCCTTCCCTTGGATATTCATTATATTCTGGCTGGTATTTTTAAACCTGCCTATGGGATTTAGATGCCCAATTCCTATTAAAATTAATGTAAATTAATGGGAAATGAGTAACCAAATTAATTAATTGAATTAAAATTAATGAGAACTGGGCATCCATATCCTTAAGGCAAATTGAAGTCAGTGAGTTTTTAGACAATACATTGACATAAATATATGCTTTGGATATGTAGTGAGCTACAGTTCTGTCAATGTATTCCTGAAATTCCTCCAAACACCCACCAATGTTAAAAAATGATAGTTTTAAAAAACCCCTATAGATCTATATCCACAGCCTAGGCAATGGCTGTTCATCACTCAGCTTAATTCCAGATAATAAGGGCTATCAGAATATGATTTAGAGCTGCAGTTTGATGTTTTAAAGAGGGATTGTCATAATATATTTAAACATGAGTATACACTATTCTTCAGAACTTCCCCCAGATTTCACTAACTGTCACTTCTGGCATTATTATTTTATATTTCTCGAATATATTGATCATTTCCATTTAATATATTTAAAGCTACTGATTTCCCCCACATACCCTGCATAACTCTCCTATCACCAAAAAACCCAGTCCATAGAGTTTCTAGACCAGCAAGAAGCTGGCTAATAATACAAATCAGGGATTTATGTCAGCATTGGAAGTAGAACTTGTATCTCCTGAAAGCATTTATGCTTTTTGCTGCAAGCTAAAATCACACAGCAATAGCAACCACAGAACAGTGTACCTGTGGAAACCTCACTGAGCTGTCTGAACTTTGTTTTGCAGTTTTCTGAGTGACCTTGCATTCACTAAAAGACTTTCAACCGAGTTTTTACCTACACCAGTCCCATTTTTTCTGGAGGGAAGGACTCCTGTCGATTCAGGGACTGTCGCGACGGAGGGAAGACCCGGACGCTCAATATGAGTGATCAGCAGGCTTCCATTTATTGATTACATTTATGCTCCTTATATACAGTGGTTAATCAAGCCCATGCATATTCCCAAAGACCCACACTGATTGGTTTATTAATTATCCTGGGAACTTTCTCTTTGTTATAACAGGTGGCTTTGCTCTGTTCACGTCCCAAGGACACCAACAGAATACTCCCCACTCTGTGGTCACCAGCTCCCTTCCTTTTCCCAGCTTGGTTAAAGTTGTTTGTCTGAAGTTCTCAAGGGAGTCAGTATCTTGGAGATTTCTGTTTATTTACCCTGACTTATGTCAAGGGCTTAAGCTGTGCCTGAGCCATTTCATACCCTCGCTGCTTCTGCTAAAGCCTCTGATTGTACAACATCTCTTAGTGATCTACAACAAGGGACCTCACTCCCAGAGTCAGCCAATTATTAAATTCCCTTTTTGTAAAAGCAAAGGTGTCAAATCTCACTGACAAAAACAGAATTCTCTTGTGAGACAATGGCCAAGGTGAAACCTGCATGCACCATTTTATTGCTTGAGCAGTGGACAGGTACGGTTGGACCTGAAGATCTCAAAGGTCTTCTCCAACCAAGCAATTCTATGATTAAAGAACAGAACTTTCTGTAAAATAAATTACCTAAAGTAACAGCTTAGAATTGAAGTAAATATAACAGTTGCACTAATATATGTAGCTAATGTCTTGACATTGCAAGTTCTCTTTGAATACATTTTATAAGCATTTTCATTCCCCTAGGATGTCAGAGAATGAAGTTTTTAGTGTAGTTGGGAAGTGGAAGAGTGCCACCTTAAATAAAAAATAAGGCTTTTAGGTTACATCCTATGTACAGGATTGTATTTTTATACTAAAATTTTACAAAAATCACTCTAAACAGGCTGGTTTGAACACTTTTTTTTCATTTTTTAGACTCTGGGTCATGTCCTGCCCATGGGGGACAGGAGATGGAACATCTCATTGGCAGAGCCCAGTGCCAGTTTGGGGTTTGCTATTCACTGCACTTCCCCCTCCCAGTCCTAATGCAGCTGTGACCCAGCCAAACACAGTGACCTTGGGCTCCAGCAGCCACTGAGAACATCAGCACCTTATCAACATTCTTCTCATAGCAAATCCCTCACTGAACCTAAACCACAGCTATTCCAGCTCCTGAGAAGATAATTAACTATCCCAGCAAAACCAGGACAGTTGGTTTGTTTGTTTGAAATAACACTGGGTCAGTGACCCAGCACAGCCCAGCCTGTACATTCTTTTCTGTGTTCAAACACAAAATAACTGCTGGGGGAAAAAATAAAAGTTAACAAAATTATGAGGGTTTAGGAAAAAAATTGCAAAGAGGCAAAGGTTATTCATTATCCTGTTATGAACCTGCCACACACATCACTCTTGGACAAGCCTATCTGTTCCCCACCCTGAAACTTTCACAGCTTTTTCCTTCTGCTCCATGGTTTGTTTGGTTTTTTAAATAAAATTTATCACCAGACACATCTAAACAAGAAGTTGTGTGATATTAAGCACTTCAAAGGATTTATGTCATACACTTATTATCAAAAATATTGAGTGTCATTAATAGAACTGCTGCTAATTTTAAATAAACTCTGGAGTTTCACATCGGAACAGGCACAGATATAAAAGTGGGAAAAAAATCTGATTAATAATGTCATAAAGGATAATTACTGAGAACATTATCAAAGCAGAATTTCTACTGTACTCCCTGTAATGAGTGTCCAAGGATCTATTTAAAACTTCTGCTTCCTCTAGATAACATAACGTAGCAGTTTAGAGGAAACACAGCACAACTCATCGACTTAGCTAAAAGATTCACAGATTAGGCACAATTTTTTTACTGGTGGCAAAAAATCTACATTAACTCTTGGAGCTTTTTCTCACTGGAATTGCTACACAACTAGATGTTTTATTGTAATTAACAAATGACTTTTAAAATATTCATCTACTCTGAAGCAATTTTTCCAGCAGAATACAGAAGATGTACAGAAGCAGATACAGAAGACATGGCTCTTACAGTGGTGGGCAGCTGGAAAATAAAGTGTCCCAAAAAGCTCCCACTCACATCTCAGTTTTAGTAAGGAAAGAGTTTCAATGAACAATTGTGTTCTAGGACTTTTTTTGACAACTCTATAAAAGCACAGAATCCCAGACTGGTTTGGGTTGGAAGGGACCTGAAAGCTCACCCAGTCCCAACCCCCCTGCCAGCAGCAGAGACACCTTCCACTAGACCAGGTTGCTCAAAGCCTCATCCAACCTGGCCGAGAACACTTCCAGGGAGGAGCAGCCACAGCTTCTCTGGCCAACCTGGGCCAGGGTCTCACCACCCTCACACCAAAGAATTTCTTCCTCATATCTCACCTCAATCTCCCCTCTTCCAGTTTAAACCAAGGCCTGGAAGCTGCCCTTTACCTGCCATCTGCAGGTGTCAGGCCTGATTTTTTAATCACTCCTTTTAATCAGAGTTTTATTGGCACAAGCAGGAAAATAGATTTTTATTGATTCTTTTATTATTATTTTTATTAATCTTTACTGATTTTCACTTTTGAGCTGCCAGTATCCTGCAGTAAACAGCTTGCTTAAGGGCACAAAATGAGTGTTGTGACTGTCACTGAAGCTTGGGTCTCCTTTTGAGTCTCTGCAGTTGGATTCCCAAGTGGCCCTAAGCTGTTGAAGATGTTCTTCATAATGCATGCCTTACCTTGGCTGAACACTGACATGCGTTTTACATATGAAAAATACTTTCTCAACCAATTGATATCACCACATATCCTGGGAGATTGTCCTGGTGTGTAGCTGGACCAGAGCTGGTTTCTGTTCAGCAGCTGGAACAGCTCTGGGGTTTGGGTTCAGCTGGGATTTGTTAGGAGAGAAACTCTGAGACCACACCGATGTTTTTATTTGTTGCTGGAAGTTGAAGGACTTTGTGTTTTGCCAGTTTGCAAGTGCAAGATCTCAGGGGGCAAAGAATGTTTAAATGAATCGGCTCCATGGGCATTGGGCTCTGCCAAGGGGCTGTTCCATCTCCTGTCCCCATGAGCAGGAGATCCATGAGGGGCTCTTCCTCTCTGGCTCTCTCTGGCTCTCGCTCGGGCTCTGGCTCTCCCGGGATTGCGGTTTCGGGTCGGGATTGTCGCTGCTCCAGGATCGTTCTCTGGGAAGGGGTTGGGCTTGGTCGGTGGGTGGTGAACAATGGCACTGGTGTCACTCATTGGCATGTTTTGTTACTGTAACTGTTATCATTATTGTTTTAATATCATTATTATTTTAAGTTCGATTTTATTTGAATTATTTAATTGTTCTTATCTCAACCTATGAGCCTCCTTACCCTTGCCCCCCAGTTCTATCCCCTCAGGGGTTGGGGGGAGTGAGTGAGCCGCTGTGTTTGTCTGCCAGCCCAGTGAAACCACCACAGAGATACTGGTGGTGCTGGGATCTACAAGAGCAGCACCTCCTGGGAATGCCAACAGTAATCACCTAGATGTGAAATGTTCCAACCCAGCCAGATCCCTGGAGATGCCACCAGCATTCACGAAGCTGTTACAAGCCTGCAACAAGCCTCCAGAGGCCTTTATTTACTGCAGTGTTATTCTTCCTGGAGCCCAGATAATTGGAACAATCCAATTTATAGTCTGTCTGACAGCAGTAAGACATGTTGGGGTGTCACAGCGGACCTTTGACATGACATATCAGCAAACTGTATCTGTATTTGAGGAAAGGTTAAAAGAATATCCAATCTGCATGCTCCCTAGAGAATTTGATGCTACTTTGCAAACCACAGACCTGTCCCATATTTCACCCTTGCTGCAAATACCAAGTGATTTATTCACTGCCTTTGCTGCTTAAATATTTCTTGCTGGCTGTTTCAGATGTTCATGGTTGGGTTTTTTTTTTTCCATTAGCAAAACATTAGACATTGTCCAGAGGAAACCACCACAAAATGATTTCAGTGACCATGTTAGAAAAGCCTTTTCTTATCTCTTGCATGCTGGCTGGGCAGCCCTATGCACTGAGGGGCAGTTTCCATTTAATTTAGTCAAGGGTATGCATTTGCTTTTTGCAGACAATGGTTATTAACTGTTGCAGGTTTGTATTGAGCATATTGGATTTTATAGGGGTTGGAAAAAAGACTATGATACATGGCCTCATATCTGTATTCACACATACACTGCCCACCCTCAGCCCCTTTAAAAAAACCCCAAAAATATAGGAAAAACAATTCCCTACCTTATGTGAGGAGTTATATTTGCTACAATGGGACAGAGAAATCAATAGTGGCTTTTTATTTAATTTACCACTCTTGGAGGTAGGATGCCAACCAATACAAGAGAGGCCAAGAATGTAATCTCCCCTTCAGAGCAAACTCAGGAAGTCAAGATGAAAATTCTTCCTATATTTTGGGGACATCTAGAAAGCATAAGCACTGCTTGCCTGAGAACTTGGTGTTTGGTACCACAGTTGATTGTCTGCTTGTTGTTCATGGCTGAAAAACCTTTAAAAAACAAGTCAAGAGACATTGGCATTACATCTCTCTGATATACTGACCAAAATTAATTGCCTCTTGGGTTTGTTTGTGTTTTAAATGTATCAATCTACATCGACTTCAAATTATTCCCATTCATTTAAAAACCCTTTTAAAGGGTGAACACTGAGAATGAGTCTTCGGTGTTTCCTGTAAATGCATTTGAGAGACGAGTGCTTAATACATACAAATTCTAAGCAAACTGTTAAATAATGGAAAGGCAGGTTTTGCAGCTTCTTTTCCAGCTGTATGCATACTAAAATCGATAAAACAGCCTCATGTTGACTCATTTTTATTACTTAAGGCATCATCTGAAGCTTTAGGTTCGGGTGAGAGCAGCAGCAGCCCTAGAATGGCATCACACGCAGTAATGTTCATGTATTGGCATGGCCCAGAAAGTTCCCAGCTCTTGCCATGCTTTCCTTCTGCTCTGAGAAGGTCCTTGCAAATGACCACATTAGGGTGAGGAAGTAAGACCTGCCTCTGTTAGGTCCAACATGTGAGGCTTCATCTGCAGTGCTGTGTCCAGTTCTGGAGCCCCCAACACAAGAGAGACATAGACCTGTTAGAACGAGTCCAGAGGAGGCCACGAGGATGATGCCAGGGCTGGAGCAGCTCTGCTGTGAGGACAGGCTGAGAGAGTTGGGGCTGTTCAGCCTGGAGAAGAGAAGGCTCCAGGGAAACCTTCTAGTGGCCTTCCAGTACCTGAAGGGGCTCCAGGAAGGCTGGGGAGGGACTTTGGCCAAGGGCAGGGAGTGACAGAACAAGGGGTGATGGCTCTAAACTGAAAGAGGGCAGGTTTAGATGAGATGTGAGGAAGAAATTCTTTGGTGTGAGGGTGGTGAGACACTGGCCCAGGTTGCCCAGAGAAGCTGTGGCTGCTCCTCCCTGGAAGTGTTGAAGGCCAGGTTGCATGAGGCTCCTCTGGTCCATGTCTCTCTTGTGCTGGGGGCTCCAGAACTAGATAAGGTCCTTTCTGCAGGGCTGGTCTCCAGCCACTCTACTCCCAGTCTGTACTTGTGTTTGGTGTCACTCCATCCCAGGTGTAGAATCCAGCATTTGAACCTGTTAAATTTCATCCCATTAACCATTACCCAGTGTCCCAGTCTATCTACACCTCTCTGGAAGGGCTCTTATCCCTCAAGAGAGAGACCTCTCAGTTTGGTATCATCAGCAAACTTGCTAATGGTGAATTCAACTGTTGTTGATAAAAATATTGAGCAGATTATTATGATTATCATAATGGGATATTTCCAGTTCAGCAAGTGCTGTATCTGTTATAAATGTGTTTTTCACTGACCACCACTTCCCAGTTACCACTGTTCAGTGGTGCAACTGACTCTTAAAACCATGATCCTCCTGTGGAGAGAAGAGCCACTGGCAACAAGGCACTTGGAGAGATTATTTTCCAACCCAGTGAACGCCCATGTGTGTCTGTGACTAAACAAAAGTGTTTGTTTAACCTCAGCCAGTGGTTGACAACGCACTAAATCTGAGCCTGGACTCCCAGACTGAGGACACTGCAGTCACATGCTGAGAGTGCTGTTTCCTCAGCAGCAATATTTCTTGAGCAGTGTGAACCAGGAGAGAAAATTTCCTGCTGGGTAAGTTTTTCCCTGTCTGGAACACGAACCTGGATCAGATATTTTCTGTCTTCTGCAGCATAAACCTTTTGAGTCATCTGGGAAAAGCAAGCACAGCAGGGTCTGACACAGATCACATTTGAACTGATGGGTGACTTGGTCACAGATGGATCTGGGATGGAGAACTGTGGCTTCAGATGGTGCTTTGCCACCATTCCCAGCACCACCCAGTAGTTGTAGAAGGACTCATGGTTCAGAATGAGGCGTTCAGGACAGCTGGCAACGTAACAGGGAATCATCCTGATGGTTCACTCAGCTGGGGGTTCTGGTCCATGGCAAGTTGAACATGAGCCAGCAGTGTGTCCTGGCAGCCAAGAGGGACCCCCGTGTCCTGGGGGCACCCAGCCCTGCACTGCGAGCCGGGCCAGGGAGGGGATCGTCCCGCTCTGCTCTGCACTGGGGCGGCCTCAGCTCCAGCACTGGGGGCAGCTTGGGCACCACGGGAGAAAAAGGATCTAAAGCTGCTGGAGAGTGTCCAGAGGAGGGACACAACATTGGGGAAGGGTTTAGAGGGGAAGGGTGTGAGGAGAGGCTGAAGGCACTTGGTTTGTTCAGCCTGGAGGAGACTGAGAGGAGATCTCCTGGCGGTCTGGAACTTCCTCCCCAGGGGAAGAGGAGGGGCAGGCGCTGAGCTCTTCTCTCTGGCCACCAACGCCAGGAGCAGAGGCCATGGCAGGAAGATGTGGCAGGGGAGGGGGAGGTTGGCCATGAGGAAAAGGTTCTTGAGGCAGAGGGTGGTGGAGCACTGGCACAGGCTCCCCAGGGAGGTGCTCATGGCCCCAAGGCTGACAAGATTCCAGCAGCATTTGGCCAAGGCCCTCAGGGACATGGTGTGAATGTTGGGCTTGTCCTGTGCAGGGACAGGAGCTGGACTCCATGATCCTTGTGGGTCCCTCCCAACTCACAGCATTCAATGGTTCTATGATCTCCACGATCCTTTAAATGAAGTAGTTGTTCTCCCCATTCACCCATTCATATGAAAATAAATAAGGCTGGCATCTAAATGACCTTTGTGGTGAGAAACCCTGACTCTGGATATATCCTGGATCCTTGGAGATGGATGTCTCAGCTGCTCTAAATCTATTGCTGAAGGAAGCGAGGACATTTCTGGGAGCCCCTATCCTGCTTCAGTGCAGCTGGGAGCCTTTGAGCTGCAGGATATGTCTTCCTTGGTCCTGCTGCTCCTGCTTAGCTCACAATAAGCAACCAAGTTTTCTGATGTCATCTTTGACTTAAAGTGAGATGGCAAAAGTTGGGCTTTTTTCTCTTTCAAGCATTTTTCTGTTTACAGGTTCCTCCAGCAGTCAATCATTTCCCTTTCACCTCGCTACACTGTCACCTCAGACAGGAGTTCAGTGTGAACGTAAGTCAAAAAGACTTTATACCTTTATTTTTATTGCACCAATGCCTTGAAGGCTTAAGGAAATTTAAAACTCGCTGTGCAAATGCTGTAGGTATATCTGCTACCACAGCCACTCTCTCTAAAAACTCAACATAATGGAAAGTGTCATAAAATACAGGATTTTAACATTGAGAATCTCATTGAAACTGTGATTTTATTTTATTTTTTACTTTCTGCAGGAAGCAGCCAAATTTGAACTTCAAGCTAATTAGATTATTCAAGTCAAATTACTTGTTCTAGAAAACATGAGTAATGTCAACATTCTCATTACATTTCCCTTTTTATACAAGTCAAATGTTTGTTTCAAAAATTTCCCAGATGTAATAAAAAAAGGATAAAGCCAGAAAGAAATTTTAGGAGCAAAATTCAGTTGTTGAGATAAACAAAACCTAGAGAACAAATAAGTTTGTTTTTCCTATTGCACCAACTATTTGTTTTTGGTTAAACTACACCACAGTCTTCTGTGATTTTTTGGTTTAGCCAAGGAACCAAAACCATCCACCAGCTTTAGTGTCCTTCTAAAACCTTTGGAGTCTCAGAACGTGCCAGCCAGGGAAATGGAGCAACTTGCCCAAGGTCACAGAAGAAACTAAGAAATTATGGGAGTCACAGTCCAGTGCCTTAGACATCCTCCCTCAACAGACCTCATTAATAAAAACTGGCTGGATTATATTAATAGAAATTAATTTGGTCCAGGCTGGAGTTGAGGACTCGAGGAATATAACCCAACAGTTACAGATGGTTCTCTGTGGCTTTTCTAACACTATAATACATATGGGTAAGTCTGGGACACCATGACAAGTGAAAGGTCTCACCTGAGTGTAATTATAACAGAAAAAAGAGCTGAAATCCGTGGGTTAATAACCACCAGAATACAAATCAGTTTTCATGCATATTTGGGCCACGCAGTAGAAGTTCTGATATGGTTTTATTTGTTTTTCCCTATAGCAGGGACATTTATAGAGGCTCCCTCTCATTAATGAGTTTATGTTGTCGTATTCCAAGGTATTCTGTTGTCACATTCCATCTTCTGTGAAGATAAAAATCACTTTGCATCCTTTTACATAGTTGGAAAGTCATATTTCAAAGCATCAGATGAATGTTGCTAGCCTATGAAATCCATATGTGGACTTAGTATTCGTGGGTTCTTGGACTTGGATTCTCTCTGGGTATGTTCTCCAGAGTTTTATTATACCAGACACAAGAAGAAAAGATTTTTAAAACAAGAGAGAGAGGTGGTGGCAGTGCAGATTTTGCACTATTACTAAATAAACTGAGCTTTTTAATGGTTGCTGTTTGAGAAATCCCAGAGTCCCAGAACTGCCTCAACTGGAAAAGCCCTTTAAGATCATCGAGTCCAACCACGAACCCAACACTGACCAGTCCCCGACTGACCCATGTCCCTCAGCACTGTGTCTACACGACTCTTCAATCCCTCCAGGGATGGGGACTCCACCACTGCCCTGGGCAACCCCTTCCAATGCCTCAGAACCCTTTCAGCAAAGAAATTCTTCCTCACATCCAATCTCAGCTGCCCTGGCCACAACTGGAGCCCATTTCCTCTTGTCCTGGCCCTTGGTCCTTGGTTGAACAGACCCACCCCCACCTCTCTGCACCCTCCTTGCAGGGACTTGCACAGAGCCAGAAGGTCTCCCCTCAGCCTCCTTTTCTCCAGGCTCAGCACCCCCAGTTCCCTCAGCCGGGAACTCAGCACACTTGTGCTCCAGACCCTTCCCCAGCTCCGTTCCCTTCTCTGGACACGCTCCAGCACCTCCAGGTCCTTCTTGGAGTGAGGGCCCCAACACTGAACCCAGCACTCGAGCTGTGGCCTCACCAGTGCCCAGTGCAGGGGGAAGAGAACTTCCCTGGTCCCACTGGCCACACTGGTGCTGATCCAGGCCAGGATGCCCTTGGCCACCTGGACTCTGCTCTGATGTGATCTCCATCACAACCACAACTCAACCAAAATACCTAGAAGACAGTTAACCACTACTGCTCATTACTAACCCCAAAGCTGAGTATCCAAAAACTTTCCAATGTGATAGAAGAAAGAGGATGCTGAAAATAAGTTAATCTTTTCATAATTGCTGAGGCCCTGGAGTTAAATTTCTCCAGCAGTACCTAGAAACTCAAAATCTACAACCACTGCCACCTGCAATACCCTGAATAATTCCCAGGTGTTAAGGCTCTCACAGGGATGACTCTATGAAGAAGTACATGGCTTATGATTTTTTCCAGCTGATTTAACACCACAACACAAGATTATTTTTTTTTCAAAAACACTCAACACTTGGAGAAAATTCTTATTTGCAAATACCAATTTCAAATACTTGTAAATTCAACTCCCTCTGCCCATCCATATCCATAACCATAGCTATGCTGTGACTCACTCCTGTATGACTTTAGATAAATAGTATCAGAAACAGAAAATCTGCTCAATTCTCTTTAAATGTACTACAATACAAGGCCAAACTCTGAAGGTTTTATTCAGTTCTATAAACAAGAAAATAATTATTTTAAGTTTAGGCAGTCTGTAGCACTGATTCTGCCCCCAAAACATGGTTCTCATGGCATTATTTCAGTCCTGAAGTAATCCATGTTCTAGGTAATTCATGACAATTTCTCATTTCTATCCGTACAGACAGGTTTCTTCAGTAAAAATGTATATTTTGAGACAGGCTTGCTTATGCTGATGAAATGAGATCCTGTGTTATGTCTCAGGAATTAATTATTCTTGTTCCTTCTCATAGCAAGGCTTTAACCCACAGCTCAACTATAATAAAATAGCAAGCAAGGTGTGCTCACATTGACACAATGCCTGATCCTGAACTCACCCCTGCCAAGAGCTGCCTTCAAAATTACTTTTTTTTTTTAATTAAAAAAAGGTTCTATTTGAAGTTCTTCTAAAATGAAAGGATTTATTTTATTAAAAAAAAAAAAAGTACTTTTTCCTTTTGTTCCAATTCTACATTATAATTTATTTCCAACATTTAGTTCACCATCAACTTTCTATTGGGAATGATTTAGTTATTAAGAACAAGAAAAACTAGATATCCCTGGTTTTAAATCAGTGTATATCTAGAGTGCAGGTAGCATGGAAATAACTTAGTAATTGCCATATCAATTGCTTCCTCCCAGAGTAATTCATTATTGGAGTCATTACCTGAAAGACCTTCCCTACCTTGCCCTACATCAGAGCAGGGCTTTGTTTCTTCTTGGAAATCAGTGATTTGGTTAAGACTTTTAATCTTAAACCTGCTAAATTGTGATAACAATTAAGTTGATGTCCTTCCCCCTGCAAGTGCTATACAAAAACCCATCAATCAAGGTGTATCTAATTATGAAACTAAGTTAAGAGGTGTTTGAACAAGATGGCTGAGAGTCTCAAGGGACCAGGGAATTGAATTGGTGCTTCAGACTTATCAAATTAGTTAATGATTTGGGGACCTTTCTTCTGCGAGAGCATGTAAATTAGAAAAGAATAATGAAATTCATTAAAGCTTGGTCACATGGAGAAAGGAGGACATTGGGGCCTCTCTGCATGTAATTTTTGGAACCTGCTTTATCTCAGCAGAATGACAAGCAGCTTGGAGAGGGGGGGAAATTTTTTATTCAGAATCCATGGGACATGACCATGGTTTGCATTGTGTGTCTGAGTGGAGCATCTCCCTGATGAGGAAAGGCTGAGGGAGCTGGGGCTCTTTAGCTTGGAGAAGAGGAGGCTGAGGGGGGACCTCATTAATGTTTATAAATATCTGAAGGGTGAGTGTCAGGAGGATGGGGCCAGGCTCTTCACAGTGGTGTCCAGTGATAGGACAAGGGGCAATGGGTGTGAGCTGGAACACAGGAGGTTCTGCTTAAACTTGAGAAGGAACTTCTTACTGTGAGGGTGCCAGAGCCCTGGGACAGGCTGCCCAGGGAGGGTGTGGAGTCTCCTTCTCTGGAGCCATTCAAGACCCACCTGGACACCTTCCTGTGTGATCTCATCTGGGTGTTCCTGCTCCAGCAGGGGGGTTGGACTGGATGATCTTTCGAGGTCCCTTCCAATCCCTGACACTCTGTGTTTCTGTGATTCTGATTATCCAACAGAACTCAGCCCACAAACTGTTTCAAGCACTTACAAACTTCTGGGGCTCAGACTTGCTGTAGACCCTTTGTTGGGTGTGTGGACTCAGTCCTTGCACATCCAATACCCAGGGGACTTAGAGGGGGAGCTTTTCCCCGCCAACAAGCTGATATTTTTTGGAAGAGCAAGAAATTAAGAGTGCTGGAAGACGCCCTGCCATTGTGAACAGAGAGAGACTGTCAGGGTACATAAGTCGTGGAGGTACCTGCCCTTACAGCAGCTGTAGGACACTCTACACCTGAGGAGAAGTTTATTTAAGCCAGATGGTGTTTATGCTAATCTTGCATTCATCCCCTCTGTATTAAGAACCTGTTTTATGAGCTTGTTCCTTCCTTTTGTGTGTTTGTTTTCTGGCAATGAGTGCTTCAAGCGTGTAAAATCCATCCGGGATCAATGTCCAGAAAACATCCTTTGCATTAAGGAGTGAAGAGAGTGACCACAGCACCTTAGAACAGGGTGGGAGATGTCTACACACATTCAGCTTCAAGTGTGTCCTGGTTTTTTAGCTGGAACAGAGCTGGGTTTCTTTTTAGCAGCTAGAATAGCGCTGTGTGTTGTGGAACCATCACAAAGTGAGGTGTGGTTTGGCAGAACATTTTCACTCACACTCTGCAGAGAGCCCTTTCCAAATGCCAGATTCCAGTTTCTAATCAAGCTTCAGTTTGGGAATCTCCCATACATTTGTGAAGCAGCTGATCAGAACCTGCTTTAGCAATGTTTTTAAATGTTTTGTTATAAAGATGGATAATAGAAATCTTGTCCTATTGCTGCATTTGAGACTTTTTTTCCTTTTTATTTTTCTCCCCCCAAAAAAGAAGTAGGAAATACAGCACCTAATTTTTTATAAACACTGAGAAAATGTTTTTAGATGAGAAAAAAGCAATCAGGTAAATTTGTTGCACAGTCCTACATGGTTTAATATAGGTAATATGTAGGTAATAGAGGTGCTCAGTAACCCTGTTGGTAGCAGCTGATACAGTGCCTCTGAGTAAAGAAGAATTCCAAAATATGACAGTTTCTGAACTTAACCTAAAATACAGGTGAAAATTCAATATGTGCCAACCCAGCTATTATTGCATATTTTTATTCTGACCACTGAAAAAGATCTAGCCTCCAAATGTCTGCTCTGCTCTATGTGACTTCCAGAAGCACCATCAGTTCAGAAGCATGTGATGATACCTGCGTGTGATAACCTCAGGCTTTTAAAGTGTGAATTTCTCACCTGAACCCAGCTGTCAGAGGACATTAGATGCTAACCCAAAGGTTTTCTGCTTGGGCTTCATTTGGGTGAATCTGTTCACAGATGGAGGATAAGCAGCTAACTCCTCAAACTCCTCTCAAAAAAGCTTTGACAAGTGAATGGTTGCAGATGGTCGCAGTTCCACACAAACCTAAGGAAAAACTTCTTCCCTGTGAGGGTGCCAGAGCCCTGGGACAGGCTGCCCAGAGAGGGTGTGGAGTCTCCATCTCTGGAGATGTTCAAACCCACCTGGACACTTTCCTGTGCAACCTGGTGTAGGGACCCTGCTTTGGCAGGGGGGGTGGACTGGAGATCTCCTGAGGTCCCTTCCTACCCCACACCATGATGGGATTCTGTGATTTAGCACCTGAGCTGCTCCACATAACAGGCACTGAACGTTGTGGCATGTTTTTGAAGGGCCTGTTGTGACTAAGCTCTTTGGGATTCAAATTGTGCTTATACTTGTTTTCCTTCAGCAGAATCCTGAAATACTGAACAAATGGGCCATGCTTCAGAGCCAGATTCTTGCAGGCTTGCAAACCGAGAGCAGATTTCAAACTGTGAGCAAATCAAAACATCCAAGGTCACTGATGGGACCATCTTTCTGAGATCCTTCAGAATTATCTGAATGCATCATAGTTTTAATGCTCATCATCTCGTAAATAACACATTTGCATCCCACTGGCCTAAACCTGAGAGAAGTTTAGGAGGTTTTGGAGAAGGTTTTATGGTTGCCCTGAGGAGACCAGAAAAATTTTGCAGAATTAGATGATGTAGAAGAGCTCAGTTTTTGTTTCCATTTATGTACCTGTCATCTTTTTATTCCCATCCACACTGCTGATGACCTACAAGCTTCTGGGGATCATCCACTTCAGTCAGACACATTTGCAATACACTGTTGCTTCGGGTTACCAGCTAACATAATAACAAGGTGTGTTTGCAAATAATTTTTCTTCTGATAATTGAAAGCAATTATTTAAAGTGCCTATTAGGAACACATTTAACCCAGGTATTTCATATCCAGGGATTTAGAGAGTAAGCAGGAAACTACTCACACAACTCAACATTTGCTGTAGAGTCTGCTTGAGAAGTGCTGATTAGAGAACCAGCAAAAAATGACCATAATAATTGAATCAATTAAAAGCAAACAAACAAACAAAAAACCCAACCAACCAACCAAACAAACAAGAGACCACATGAGAAAATCCATGCAGCCAACAAAATGAACTTGCACACAGGGTTCTTATGATTGATGAAGGGTTTACTGAAAGTGGCTTGAATGGTTTTAGCCAATGCAGGTAGATTTGGGTTCATGGCAGCTTCAGTTTTCAACATCTGCTATTTTCTTAATTAAATGTGTTGAAGACAATTATTTCAAAAGTCCATTTCTGGTACCTTTGGAACTCAGCCAGTAAATGACTGCTGAATAAACAAATTGTTCATCTAGAAGAGCTGGAAAGTAGATTTCAGTCCCTAAACACTCTTCTGTAATGCACCACCTTGCCCTACCTTGGAAAACTAAGATACTTCTGACTTGAAAATGCCCTTTCAAACCACAAACATGCAGTCAGAGCTCTTGCTGGGGTGGGGAAGATTAGCCTAACATCATCGAGGGATCAGGAACAGAATTAATTTGGATCATTCCACTAGGAGTGCATGTCAGATTCCACTATATTATTTTAATTATTTTTATTATTATATTATTTTTTATTTAATTTATGAAAATGCTTTTAACTCCCCAGGTATACAAAGACTATGACTTGACCTATTCTATTCTCTTACACTGTGCTTTCCTAATTGTTTCTTCATCTTTAATGTCAATTTCAAATTTAATGAGCTTTTTTTTTCCTTCCCCTTAAAGACAAGGGGCTAATAAGTAGCTTGCTTAGGGTTAATGTTGCTAGCACTAAGCTTCATCAAGGCATTTGTACACAATTCTTGAAAGAGGTGTTCTTTTTTTTTCTTTTTTTCCTAAAAAAACCCCAAACATTGTGTTCAGAAAAGCATCACAGCACAATGACTTCTGAGAAATGTTGGTTTGCCATCCAGGCTGCCATTGATTAAAACCTTTTCCTGTTGCTCCACAGTTTGTGGAATCAAATTGAAGAGTTCCTACTGATTTTGAGAAGTTTTTGGAATAGATCTTTACTAAAATAATCCTACTAAATGAAATTGTATTTCTTCAGGGTTCCAACAGACATATTTCACAGAATCACAGAGCGTCAGGGATTGGAAGGGACCTCAAAAGCTCATCCAGTCCAACCCCCTGCTGGAGCAGGAACACCCAGATGAGATCACACAGGAAGGTGTCCAGGCGGATCTTGAATGTCTCCAGAGAAGGAGACTCCACACCCTCCCTGGGCAGCCTGGCCCAGGGCTCTGTCACCCTCACAGTAAAGAAGTTTCTCCTCAAGTTTAAGCAGAACCTCCTGTGTTCCAGCTCACACCCATTGCCCCTTGTCCTATCATTGGACATCACTGTGAAGAGCCTGGCCCCATCCTCCTGACACTCACCCTTCAGATATTTATAAACATTAATGAGGTCCCCCCTCAGCCTCCTCTTCTCCAAGCTAAAGAGCCCCAGCTCCCTCAGCCTTTCCTCATCAGGGAGATGCTCCACTCCCTTCATCACCTTGGTGGCTCTGTGCTGGACTCTCTCCAGCAGTTCCCTGTCCTTCTTGAACTGTGGGGCCCAGAACTGGACACAATATTCCAGATGTGGCCTCACCAGGGCAGAGTAGAGGGGAAGAAGAACCTCTCTGGACCTACTGACCACAGCCCTTCTAATGCACCCCAGGATGCCATTGGCCTTCCTGGCCACAAGGGCACAGTGCTGGCTCATGGCCATCCTGCTGCCCACCAGGACTCCCAGATTCCTCATCTTCCAAATCCAGCTTGCAGAACGCGATGCCTGAAGCCTTTGTTGGCACAGACACGCCCTGAGCAGCCACCCTGAAAGGAAGAAGGACTCGGGAAGGCACTTAATCCCCCACCAGAACCTCTGAGCCACTGGGAGTTATTCCATTTTCTTTCAGTAAAAAACTTGACACCAGACACACATATTCTGGCTGGCATTAGTCAGAGCCCTCAACCCAAAATTTCAGTATGAAAATTTGTCATTTCCTTACTTTTTTGATATTTTGTCATTTCTTTCTATGAAGATAAATCAAGCACAAGAAAAAAAATTAATTACCTGATAATAACTGGCCTGATACAGTCTAACAGGGTAAAGGTAATTCATGTTGGTTTTTATCTTACCTGGTCACCTTAGCCTAAAGAGGTGTCATACTTGTATTTTTGAGATAATTCACTTTAAGACTTAGAAGAATTTTAAAAAGAATGTTAGAGTATGTGAGTAGAAACTAACTGTCCTATGAAGTTTGATTAAAATTCTTGTTCTTTCATAGTTTTGTTAACTTTTGGATAAAATGCATTCTGATAAAATGTTTTAATAATGCTGTATTGAATATCTTTCTTTGACACGATTCATTAATAATTATTTTTAAGGTCAAGCAAATAGTTAGGTTTACTGTACCCGTGGAGATATATTAAATATTCACTAGCATTTAAAACAGCTTTGTAAAATGTACCTTCATTATAAGCATAATTCTCTTCCACTCACACTTTGATAAATCATCAAGATTACAAAGTTAATTTTTATGGTTAAAATCTCACTAGCTGGAATGTATATATAATTTTACCTATATTTCTATATATAGCAAATAAATACCTATTTTAACAAGATTTCATACCCTGGTGCTGCTGAGCCAAACCACTCCAAGTGGAGGAAGGGAATGATGCCAAAGGACAGCCCTGCTGGGAAATTTAAGAGTGCAACTTGTCGTGGGGTGCAACTTCTGGCAAAGCCTAGAAATATCAGTTCTAGGCAATATTTCACACTGTCAAACAAATAACACATTTTTAAGGGATATTTTCAAAGCTGGAAAATGTCCCTTTTAGTGCCAGAAAGGCTTAATTCTCATTAATTCTATTTTACACTAATGTGATGGGCATTTCTTCATGGGCTAAAGGCTTTCTTAAGCCTCAGCACTAGAATAAACTGGTTGTAGTACAAATTTAAAGGAGATCACTGGTGTTTCTCTGTGAGGAAAAGATGGACATTTTAATTTTTACCTTTTTTAAATTGTATTTTATTTGTAAATGCAGTACTGCCATGCAATACACTTTCTTCCTAACAGTCAATTTAGCAGATGGCTGAGCAAGCTTTGCAGTCACTGCCTGAGAAAGAGTGACACTGTGTCCCTGAGTCTGGGCATGCTGCTGTTTCTGGAGAAGAATTAGAGGAAGAACAAGGATGGAAGGAAAGAAGATGCAGGTAAGAAGCAGCATAATAAAAACTGGCTGCATCCCATAGCAACTGGAGTCACCCTAGCAGATGCTTTTTAGGATTAAAATGATGAAAATTTGAAAAATTCTGAGTAAAAAGCATGTACATGATTTAAATCTTATATCTTTTATTCACGAAGCACCCGAGTCAATCATCTAGAAAATACCACCTCAGGATTTCGATTTATTTATTTCTATTTATTTATTTATTTATTTATCTTTCTATTTATTATTTTATTTATTTTTCTATTTGTTTCTTTTTCTATCTATCTATTTATTTATTTATTTATTTATTGCAAACTTACAGTTTTGAAACAGCAAACTTACTTCAAAACTTACTGTTTTGAAACAGGAAGAGAGCAGACCTAGGTTCTCTACTGATTGTTCACGGTAACACTTTGATTAAGATGTCAGATGTGAAAAAGAATCTCATTTTTTTTTTTGAGCTTCATAAAAATAGAGATTACTCGATGGGTAGCCCTAAAATTAGTAAATCCTTTGAAAATGGTCTGAGGAGGAAAATCCTTCCTTAGTTTGTGTTGACAAGTGCATTTGGTTTCATTCCAAATCTGAAAGGGGCAGGATGAGATGGGAAACTGCAAATCCAGAAGAAGAAATCTTTGCATTTTTCATAGGCCAATATAAATTCTAAAAATCACATTTGGCTTCATCTTCTCAGCTACTTTTTGCTCAGAGGGGGTTTTTTTGGTGAGCTTCTCCTGTTCAGTACAGCCTCCTGCACTGCCTGCTTTACCCTGGGACATCTGACAGATGTGAAGGATTTCTTGCTTCCTATGCTGTTTATAAACATTATTGTATCAAAATCGGTTTTGCCAAGGGCAAACATTACCTCTGGAAAGAATTCAGCTTTCAGGAGGGAGAAAGGAGTATTTCAGGAGCTATCTCCAGCACTGCCATTATCTGAAGGTCCATTACGCAGATCTCCAAGGTTACACGCTCTCCAAGGCACCATCCTGAATATGTGCAAGGTTTCCATTTTTCTGACAGGAACAATTACAAATGCCATGCAAGAATAATTTCATACAAAGAGCTGAAAAAGGCACCAGAAATTCTCTTAGGTAGCAGTTACAAATGCTTGTGCTAATGCTCCAGTTGCAAAACAAAAATCCTGACTAGTAAACAGATATATATATAAAGATTATAGATTAGATAGATAAATATAAATACCTATTTATAGTTATCTTAAAACCTAATTATATGATTTTTCTAGCAGGGCACTAAGTAGGTATTATCTGACATGATAATAGTTACTGGCAAAGCTTTAGCATAGCTTTTATAACTAAATTGTTTCTTCAGATACCAGAATTGTCCATCAGTTTCGGTTCAGGATTGTTGTTCCTCTGGGATCGTTCTCTGGGAAGGGGCCAGGCTTGGTCGGTGGGTGGTGAGCAATGGCACTGGGTGTCACCATTGGCATATTTTGTTACTGTTATCATTATCACTACTATTTTAATATTAGCATTATTTTAAGTTTTCTTTTTTTTCTATTATTAAACGGTTCTTCTCTCACCCTACAAGTCTCCTTCAGATACCAGAGTTGTCTGTTCCAGTAGCACGAGCACAAACTGCCATGTGTCCTGTCAATGCTAACACTTCTAATAAAAAAAATAAAACCAAAAAGCATGTGGAAAAGAGGAGCATTTATTCATAGAATCATAGAAATGTTTGGTTGGAAAAGACCTTTCAGATCATCGAGTCCAACCGTACCTGTCCACTGCTAACCCAGATCTCTGAGCACCTCATCTACCCATCTGTTAGATCCCTCCAGGGATGGGGACTCCACCACCTCCCTGGGCAGTTCCAGTGCCTGAGAACCCTTCAGTGAATAAATCTTTCCTGACATCCAATCTGAACCTCCCCTGGTGCAACTTTTGATCCTCCAACACTTGCAAAGCTAAAGAGTTAATGCAAGTTCACTGATAACACTGGATTGCTGCTTTCTTTGCTGACTCAGCATTTGCTTTGTAATTCTTAATGAAGTGATAGTAGGAGCAGAATGCTGTGTTAGTCTTTTAGAGGAATATAGCCCAAAAAAAAGATACTCTAAAATATACTTTGAAAGAGAGCACTATGAATAAAACATGCTGTTTTCAGCAATCATTTTGTTTTGACCAGAGGATATGCTAGCACTGTAGATTCATTTTTAATTTTGCTCTGGACAGCTCCAGGATATTTTGGCCATTTTTTTTCATGACTAGAATAAACTGGTTGTGGCAAAAATTTAAAGGAGGGCACTGGTGTTTCTCTGGGAGGAAAAGATGGACATTTTAATTTTTCCCTTTTTTAATTTATTCTTTTTTTAATGCAATACACTTTCTTCCTAAGCTTCTGTGTCTGTGGAGTGAGGAATAAGCAGGCAGAAAAGCAGAACACTTCTTTAATAAAGCACAGAGCTAGAGCAGGGATGATATATACCTGAGTGCTGACATAACTTATCTGAGCCAGGCTGTGCTTGCACCAAAGGTTACTGACATTGGAAAGTAGGTTGGCAGAAAGGTGTGCTCAGAGCTGAGAAAGGTCTTGCAGAATGTGACCTTAAGACAAGGTTAATGGAACAGCATCTCCCAACATTTCCCCCCACCACCTCCACTGGACGTTAGTCTATTTTCTGTCATGTTTGGCTGGATTTTATATTCTTTAAGGTTAACCTCTTGATATTCCACCCCCCCCTGCCCCCCAGCTATTTTGTGCAACCCAGAAAATCCTCTCTCACCAAAACAGTAATAGTTTTTAGAATCAACATAACATACCAGCAACAAAGTGGCCAGGCAGCCTAAACAGGCTGAGGATGGTGGTTGTGATTTATAGAATCACAGAATCCCAGAGTGGTTTGGGTTGGAAGGGACCTTAAAGCTCATCCAGTCCCAACCCCCCTGCCAGCAGCAGGGACACCTTCCACTAGAGCAGGTTGCTCAAAGCCTCATCCAACCTGGCCATATTTAAATGTATTAAACACTAACAAACCCATTTCCAAAAGATAACGCATCACAATTCTAATCTAAAGAGAATTATGTAGGTACAGGATCATGGAAACAGACTCAGAATTACGGAGGCAGGAAGACACCTGCCAAGGGCTTTAGTCCAACCTCCTGCTCAAAGCAGGTCCATGTGCTACAGATTGCTCAGGGGTGTGCCTGGTCAGGTTTTGGCTGTGTCCAAGGATAGAGGTTTCCCAGCCTGAGAAACTTGTGTGTCCTGGTTTTGCTGGGATAGAGTTAATTTCCTTCTCAGGAGCTGCAATAGCTGTGGTTTAGGTTCAGTGAGGGATTTGCTATGAGAAGAATGTTGATAAGGTGCTGATGTTCTCAGTTGCTGCTGGAGCCCAAGGTCACTGTGTTGGGCTGGGTCACAGCTGCATTAGGACTGGGAGGGGGAAGTGCAGTGAATAGCAAACCCCAAACTGGCACTGGGCTCTGCCAATGAGATATTCCATCTCCTGTCCCTCATGGGCAGTATATTATCTAGGGCTGAACAGAAAGGCAGGGGGATTCTCTCTGGCTCTCGCTCGGGCTCTGGCTCTCCCGGGATTGCGGTTTCGGGTCGGGATTGTCGCTGCTCCGGGATCGTTCTCTGGGAACGGGCCGGGCTGGGTCAGCGGGTGGTGAGCAATGGCACTGGGGGTCACTCATTTGTGTATTTTATTACTGATATCATTATCAGTATAAAATACTGATAGGAGGCAGGTGTCTTCCTGCCTCCTTAATTTTGAGTCTGTTTCCATGATCCTGTACTTACATAATTCTCTTTGGATTAGAATTGTGATGCATTATCTTTTGGAAATGGGTTTGTTAGTATTTTATACTGATTAGCATTATTTTAATTTTTCTTTTTTTTCTATTATTAAACTGTTCTTCTCTCACCCTACAAGTCTCCTTACCCTTGCCCCCCAGTCCTCTCCCCTATCCCCTGGGGGTGGCAGTGGGTGAATGGCTGTGTTGGCTGCTGGCCAAGGGCCAGCCCACTGAAACTGAATCAGATTTGTGCCAGTGTTTGACTGCCTCTTGGTAACTTTTTTCCCCACCCTTGTATCACTGGACATTCCTGTGGTCTGAGTTATATCCAGTGCCTTTCCTCCTGCTGCTATGAGCTTCTGAGAAGAGTCTGACTCCATCAGGCAATTGCAGACAGCAACAACATCTCCCATGAGCTTTCCCTTCTTCAGACCCAAGCTGTCCCAACCTCTTCTCATACATCTTGTGCTCCAGGCCCCTGGCCATCTTTTTTGCCTCTGTTAGACTCACTACCCTCTGCTTGTGTCCTCCTGCTCTGAAAAGCCAAACCTGGGCTTCATACTCTAGGTGAGGCCTCACAAGCTCCAAGTAGAGGGGAAGGATCACTTTCCTGGACCTTTTGGCTACGTTCTCACCAACACAGCCCACTTTGCAGCTGACCACGTTCTCTGCAAGGCCACACTGCTGTCTCATGTTCAACTTGTCCATCACAACCCAAGCTGTCTTCTGTGGTTGTTTCCCAGCCAGTCAGCACCCAGGCTGTGCTGCTGCACAGGGTTATTCCATCCCAGGGCCAGCACTTCACATTTGGTTTATTTGAACCTCATGAGGCTTCAGCTGATTCATGTCACAAGCCTGCTGAGGTCCCTCAGAGTAGCATCCCCACTCTACAAAGCATCAGCCGTTTCTCCCAGTTTGCTGCTGCCTATGAACTTGCCCAGAGCACCTTCTGTCCCATCATCCAGGTTATTAATGGAGATGTTAAACTGAACAGACACCAACATCACTCCTCAAGGGATGTCACTAGTATGAGGCTGCCAGCTGGACTTTGTACTGCTGCTCATTAATTTTTGAGCCTAAAGGCACAAGCAATTTTAGACCCCCTAAAAACTTTGGTACATCACACCAAAGGCTTTTACTAAAGCCAAGAGAAAAATCATTTGTTGTCCTCCATGTGTCCACACAGACCAGCATCTTGTAGAAGACAATCAGGTTAGCTGAGGATGATCTGCCCTTGGAAAAATCAAGCTGCTTGTTCCAAAACTTGAATTGTTTTTCATGTGCTTAAAAGTCTTTGAGGAAGGTTCGTTCATGAACGTTCCCACACAGTGTGGAGAGCTGACTGGTCTGTATTTCCCTAGCTCCTCCTTCTTGCCCATCTTATGAAGGCACAAAGGAAGGGCACCCACAGCCATGGATGAGTTAAAATTTCCCCAGGAAAGAAGTGTCAGGGACAGAAATAGAGAGTGAAACATAAGATACACACACAGTATGTCTTTTTCCTCTAATTCATTATCTAAATAAAGAGCTTTAATGAGCTTTTCTTCCCTGTCCTTTCTCTAACTCCTGCAGAACCCCAGCTGCAAGATATTCTCCAGTCTCACAGGAAAAGCTTCTGCAGACAAAACAGTCTGTTTTCAGGAAAAAAAATGCCTCTCAGGTCATAAGTACACTTAGCATGTCTCAAACCATGTGGGTTTTTTGCAGACAGAAACAGAGTGAGCTTCGTAGTCATTTAAAATCCTTTTGGGTGTAGCCCTTTGATGGGGCTCCACCTTCACCCACCTGGACAGGAACATGCAACTTCATTTCTGGAGCTCTGTTTCTGGCCAATAGCCCCATTTCTCTGTGTGGAGAGAAGAGACCTGGTTTAACTTGACACCCACAAATCCATTCCCTGCAGGGATCCTTGAAGGGCAAGCTAATTAAATAATTCAAAAGTCACCTTCAGAGTTTTGTTTTGTTTTGGGTTTTTTTTTCATGTACAGTAGAAAAGCACACAGAAAAAAGGGATTTAAAAAAAATCAATAAAGATTAATAAATATATTGTTGACCTAACCTCTAATCATTCTCCACACAGCTGCCTGTTTAGGCTGGAGGAAGGAGGATGATCTGTCATTATTTATCTGTGTCTTGAATTTCTGTCAGCACCCAGTGCCAGTGCACAGGGAGCCACTTCCCAGTGAACTCCCTTCTTGTTTCAAGTTTTAGGAACTAACAGTTTAACATCTTCTTTATTTTTTTCCCAAGGATAAGCTTGGTATGAAGAAACCATTCCAGGCCAGACTGAACCGAACAGATAACTCCATTTCAAATAGGAAGCCTTTTGAACCTTTTTTATTTGAATCTTTTTTTTCCCTCAGGAGCATTATCTATACCATTATTTAGCTTCTTTCTGCACTTTCTCTGATTTCATGTTATGCATTCAAGCAGGATGCTATCACAGAGGGTTTGAACACTATGTACAGGAACAAATACCTCCTGCTTTCTCCACAAAAAAAACCCCCAGCAACTGGGTTTCACAGTTTGGTGACAGAGCTTTGACATCTAAATGGAAATTTATTCCAACTACTTAATTAGTATTAAAAAGTTACATTTCAGATAAGGGCTCCCCATTGTTATTACATGTAGCAAAAAAAGAGATGTTCCAGTGCTAGACAAAAGCTTCTAAAGTCTGTCTCACTTATTATTTTGGAATTATCATCTACTTTTTAGTCCCTAAGTATAGCAAGGAATCCGCTGGTGTTCATCAGCTACTGGCAGAGCATTGCTATTGAACAACTCACATGTTGCAACAATCTGATATGTGAATCTTCCATGAAAAAAAAAGAAAAGAGAAAAAAAGCCAGCAGCAAAAATCCATTTATTAAATGGCCATAGGTGGTCCCATAGTGCTGTACCTGAGATGGTGTTTCGGAAAATTCTGCTGTTTCCACTCGTGTCCAGAAGGATTGTGTTGATGACCCTGTCAAGGATATTAATCATGTCTGGTTGATACCATAGAGAGGAAGAATCTACTGTAGTTGCAGTAAATAATTCTTCTTCTTCCTGTATTTTGAGTGGTTTTGCTTAAAATGTACTATATCAGCTCACTGTTGAACAGCTCCACAGCAAGCCTCAATGGAGAAGTGTTGTATTATGAACTGCAAGATATTTCCTTTAAACTTGCAGTATTTCATTGATAAATGAGTTATCCTGTATTTTTAACCAGCCACTCGTAGGACATGGATAAGTATTTTGAAGAGGACTCAGAACTGGTTTTAGCTTTTCAGTCTGATAGGAGAATGTGTAAGGTATGTTTCTTTTGTGACCACATCCAGCACAACTTCACAGAGGCTGCTGTCTCCTTGCTAGCTCCAGGAGAAAGGTGGTGCCTGAATATCTTTGCAGTGAGCCTGTAAGAATAATGGGACAAACTCCTTAGCAGGGTCTGCAGTGATAGGACAAGGGGTGATGGTTTTACATGAAAAGAGAGTAAGTTTAGACCAGATACAAGGAAGAAATGGTTTACAATGAGGGTGGTGAAACCCTGGCCCAGGTTGCCCAGAGAGGTGGTAGAAGCCCCATCCATGGAAACATTCCAGGTCAAGCTGGAAGGGGCTCTGAGCAACCTGATCTGGTTGAAGATGTTCCCGCTCACTGCAGGGGGTGGGACTGGATGGTCTTGAAAGGTCCCTTCCCACACAAATCATTCCATAATTCCATGATTTTAGGCACAGAAGTTCTCCTCAGTGTGTACTTTCAAGCATCCATGATGAGCTGTGGCTTGAGGGTGCCTCAAGTTTGTTTGCTGCCCTCAGCATATAGAAATGCAGGATACCTTCCCTGACTGGGAGATGATCTCAGACATTTGTGGAACAGGATGGTCATTTAACTGTTCTGTATATCCTGTATTAAACCACAGGTGTATGGAGATTTTCTTTAATAAACAAAATCCTCTTTGTTCCACTAAGGTAGAAAAAAAAAATAACCCATGAAATTTTGTTTAATGTTCTGTTCTTTAAATAAAGTTTCCTAAACCTTTCAGATCCATCCCAGGTCACCATTTGTAAAGCTTTGGTACTTTCCTATATCCCCACTAAATTCCATATCTTTAATTCTGAGTTTTCTGAGCAGGGGATTAAGACATTTCTAATTAAAAGTCAGTTCCTATTCAGATAAATACTTGCTCTTTTTTCTCCCTAAATGGGGAAAAGATTGCAAAAAATGTAAGACACTGGGTTTTTAACCATGTTTTCTTACTTTAGCCATCTGTTTGACTCTCACAGTCCCAAAAAAGCTAATAAAGTCTAAAATCAACAAAACTATATGCTCAGATATCTGCTATTTAGAAAAGATTCCAACTTCTCTCCTAGAGTGCATTTGAGTAACGTTTTGGCTCCGATATTCACTTCACAGAATCACAGAATCACACAGTGTCAGGGATTGGAAGGGACCTCGAAAGCTCATCCAGTCCAACCCCCTGCAGGAGCAGGAACACCCAGATGAGATCACACAGGAAGGTGTCCAGGTGGGTCTTGAATGTCTCCAGAGAAGGAGACTCCACACCCTCCCTGGGCAGCCTGTCCCAGGGCTCTGGCACCCTCACAGGAAAGAAGTTCCTTCTCAAGTTTAAGCAGAACCTCCTGTGTTCCAGCTCACACCCACTGCCCCCTGTCCTATCATCGGTCATCACTGTGAAGAGCCTGGCCCCATCCTCCTGACACTCACCCTTCAAATATTTATAAACATTAATGAGGTCCCCCCTCAGCCTCCTCTTCTCCAAGCTAAAGAGCCCCAGCTCCCTCAGCCTTTCCTCATCAGGGAGATGCTCCACTCCCTCCATCACCTTGGTGGCTCTGTGCTGGACTCTCTCCAGCAGTTCCCTGTCCTTCTTGAACTGTGGGGCCCAGAGCTGGACACAATATTCCAGATGTGGCCTCACCAGGGCAGAGTAGAGGGGGAGGAGAACCTCTCTTGACCTACTGACCACAGCCCTTCTAATGCACACCAGGATGCCATTGGCCTTCCTGGCCACAAGGGCACAGTGCTGGCTCATGGCCATCCTGCTGTCCACCAGGACTCCCAGATCCCTTTCCCCTACACTGCTCTCTAGGAGGTCATTTCCCAACCTATACTGGAACCTGGGGTTGTTCCTGCCCAGGTGCAACACCCTACAACAACCTACCCTACTTTCTAGGAGTTATATGAGCACTATTTCTTCACCAGTGTGAGCCAACGCTTGCTGCTTGCCCTGCTTTCGGATATTAAAAATCATCTTGTTTCATGGTATCTTTTTTTTTCCTCTCTTAAATTACAGCTGCTCATTTCCTGAAACCTGCTCCTTGGTCCTACAAGAGACAGATGCTGCAATAACCGAGGTCTCTCTCTTCCTGGAAGGTTTGCAGGTCATGGTAAGATACCAGCCAGATGTCTCATCTATTTTGAGCTTTCCTTACAAGCCCAACTCCGCTCCCAGCTGATACAAAAATAGGAGACTAATCATACCACAGTGACAGATCTGAACACGAGGAACAACTCTTTTTCCTTGGATGTGCTCATCAATTGCATGTATTCAGCATTCACTTTCATATCACCCTTCTGAAAGGAACAGGAGAAGTCTCAGGTAAAAAAGATTTCACGGCTTGCACTGGAGTCACATTTTGAAAAAAGCAATGATTTCATCTTTTTAGATGAAAAGCTTTGACTTGAGAGTTCAAAGGCAGAAAACGCTGCGAAAGTACCAGTTAACAAGACAGTACAAGCCTGAGATTGAACACGCTGAGCAAGTGAAAAGACATGGTCTAGAAATGAGGTCTCATGTAGAGATTTCATTTAGGGACACAGTCCTGCTGACCCCCAACTGTAACACAGAATCATGGAATCACAGACTGGTTTGGGTGGGAGGGACCTTAAAGCTCATCCAGTCCCAACCCCCCTGCCAGCAGCAGGGACACCTTCCACTAGACCAGGTTGCTCAAAGCCTCATCCAACCTGGCCGAGAACACTTCCAGGGAGGAGCAGCCACAGCTTCTCTGGGCAACCTGGGCCAGGGTCTCACCACCCTCACACCAAAGAATTTCTTCCTAATATCTAATCTAAACCTCCCCTCTTCCAGTTTAGAGCCATTACCCTTGTCCTGCCATTAACTGCACTTACAAAAAGTCCCTCCCCACCCTTCCTGGAGCTCCTTCAGGTCCTAGAATATCGACCATATCTACCAGGATCACCAAGAAGCAGGAATTTACATTCCATATAGATTTTAAAGTAATATTTAGAATCTGTTTTGACTTGGTGCTTCACAGTAAAAGAAATATGACACATTTTCTGGTGTCCTTGCTATGAAAGAAGCAGCTGTTTTCCATGAGCCCGTCAGAAGGTGTCAGGAAGCATGTTTATTTAATCTACAGTGAACCTCAATCAGTGTTCTGCAATGTTAGACAATTACACCATCAAGTATTTTTTAACTGAACAGCCTGTCTGGTGCAGATAAGCATGTACAAAATCATGGTGAAAAAACACCCCAACCCAACCAACCAAAAACCAACAACTCTGAAAGTCACCGAAAGAAGCACAGTTAAGTGCCTACAATTAAGAGTTTAAACTTCATTTTAAACGTTCTACTTTGTCTCTAGGACATTTTTTGTTGAGGATTAAGAAGCCTAAGACATGCTTGTCTGTTTCTCTGCAATAAATGCCACAAAGGAGGGTAGGGAGTCATGAATAAACCCCAAATTATCTCACTTCACTGTATTTAGATGACTGAAGTTCTCAGTGCACTAGGATGTCCAGCACAGTATGACATAAAAACCTCCATTCTACAAGGTGACTTCAGGGGTCACCATTCAGACTTTGGCCCAGGTAACCCTGACAGCATCAGGAAAAGGGGAACAGAAAACCAGTGAAAGCCACTGGAAGGCAAATGGAGTTTGAGACCCGCTATGGACCAGTCATGAAAGGGTGGAAAATGAGTCATGGCACAGCAACAAGAAGATCTAGGGAGATCAAGTGAACTTTTCCACATCGTGGACACAGCTCTGCAGCCTTTTCAAAGCCTTTAACCCATTATTAAAGTGATTGTGTGGGGTTTGAACAGAACTTTTCACTGCGGAGTGGAATTTCCTGAACTGCCTTGTTTTTCACTCAAGAAATACAGTGATGAGTTCGAATAAGAATCAAAGTGGAAAAATTAAAAATATTTCTCACTTTTCCTTCCCTCCCTCCTTTCTGACCTAAAGATCTTCTCCATAATCCACAAAATAATAATTAAAATATCAGGTACATATCCACAACAACTGCTGGCTTCACAGCAGAAGTGTTTGTAAGAAAGACAGAGACATCTGCTGTGCTTGCTACCTGCTCAAACAATCTGCCAGCCTCAGGTGATCTTTCCAGAGCTGGTGTCTTTTTTCTTCTCTAGAAGTCTGTGGACCTCTGCTTCATGCAAGTGTTGCACATCTGCTAGCAAACAAGAGAAGGGGTCTGTAGAAGCAGTGATTTAAATACTTGTATTTTGGAAATAAAAAAGAGAAGAAAAGTGAACGAGCTGGTTTCCAAAACAACGTCCTCATGGGCCTCTTAAGGAGGCTACAGTGGCAGAGGGAGTGGATTGTACCTTATTTGGCATCGATTAACCCATACAAATCCATATTTGTCTTAGAATCTCACCATTTATTCTTGAAGACCTCAGGGGACATTTTTCTAACAGTGTGATTTTCCACTTGGCAACATTTCTTCTTTAGAAGAGAAACTATAACATTCCCTTTCTCCTCCACCTTCATCTCTACTCAGAAGACAGTCATCTTCTAGAACAGGAGTGAGGCCACTTCAGTGGTGGGAAACTGGTGTTAGCATGAAGAGAATCAGACCCTTAAGCATTGCAGAGTGCAGGTGGGATAAACTTCCCAGGCACAAGAACTCTTTCAAAATGTCATCACATCCCTCTGAATTCTATCAAAATTCCTGTGTAGCAGCACTGAGACTCATGATTCAAATGTAGGAAACCGATTTCCCTTCAGGAAAATCCTTTTTAGGAAAATAAACAGTAAAAAAACCCCAAATTTAAAAATCACTACATCGATTTCAAGGTACAAACCATGTTAAAAGAAGTCTTAATTGTACCTACAATTCAACTGCTCCTTAAAAATGTGTGGTGGGTTGACCTTGTCCACCAGCTGGACCCTCACCCAGCCACTGTCTCGTTCTCCCTCTTCAACAGGATCGGAAGCAGAGGCAAAAAGGCTCCAAGGTTGAGATAAAGACAGGGAGATGGCTCACCAGTCACCTTCATGGGCAAAACAGACTCAGCTCGGGGAAAATTAATTGAATTGATTGCCAGTTAAACTACATCTGGGTAGTGAGAAACAAAGACAAACTCAAATACCTTTCTCCCAACCCTCCTCATCCCAGGCTCAATTTAATTTGCAATTCCCTTTTCTCCTCCCCAACACCAAGCAGGGGAAGAGAATGAGGAATGGAGGTTGTTCTCTGCTGCTCTTTCCTCTTCACACTTTCCCCTGCTCCAGCATGAGTCCTTCCCATGGGCTGCAGCCGCCTTCAGGATAAATCCACTCCAGCACAGGTTCTCTGTGCGCTGCAGTGAGGGCATCTCCTCCACCATGGTCTCTCCTTGGGCTGCAGTGCAACCCCTGCTCCTGTAGAACCTCTTCTCCTCCTTCTCTTGCCTTCCAAGTCTGTTTTCCCTAATATCTTCTCTCCCACGTCCGTGACAATCACAGAATCCCAGACTGGTGGGGTTGGAAGGGACCTCAGGAGATCTCCAGTCCAACCCCCCTGCCAAAGCAGGGTCCCTACACCAGGTTGCACAGGGAAGTGTCCAGGTGGGTTTGAACATCTCCAGAGATGGAGACTCCACAGCCTCTCTGGGCAGCCTGGCCCAGGGCTCTGGCACCCTCACAGCAAAGAAGTTTTTCCTTCAGTTTGTCTGGAACTTCTGGTGTCCCAGTTTGTGCCCATTGCCCCTTGTCCTGTCACTGGGCACCACCGAGAAGAGCCCGGCCCCATCCATTTGGCCCCCACACTTCAGATATTTATAGACATTGATCAGGTCCCCTCTCAGGCTGCTCTTCTCCAGGCTGAACAGTCCCAGCTCTCTCAGCCTCTCCTCACACAGGAGATGCTCCAGGCCCCTCATCATCTTTGTGGGCTCCACTGGACTCTCTCCAGAAGATCCCTGTCCCTCTGGAACTGGGGAGCCCAGAACTGGACACAACACTCCAGATGTGGCCTCACCAGGGCAGAGCAGAGGGGGAGGAGAACCTCCCTTGACCTGCTGGCCACGCTCTTTAATGCCCCCAGGATATTGTTGGCCTTCCTGGCCACAGGACACACTGCTGGCTCATGGCCAACCTGCTGGCCACCAGCACACCCAGGTCCTTTTCCTCAGAGCTCCTCTCCAGCAGGTCAGCCCCAACCTGTCCTGGTGCCTGGGGTTATTCCTCCCCAGGTGAAGGACTCTGCACTTGCTCTTGTTGAACCTCATCAGGTTCCTCTCTGCCCAACTCTCCAGTGTGTCCAGGTCTCTCTGAATGGCAGCACAGCCTCTGGTGTGTCAGCCACTCCTCCCAACTTCACAGCAGCAGCAAACTTGCTGAGGGTGGATGCTCCCCCTACATCCAGGTCATTGATGGAGTTGTTAAACAAGACCAGACCCAGTACTGACCCCTGAGGACACCACTAGCTACAGACCTCCAACTAATCAGTGTAAAATTTCCAAAACTATCATGACATCCACACCTCTCTAAATATGAAATATTGCCAGCGTGTGGTCTTCAGTGAAACTTGAGGTTTCTCTGAGAAAATGCTTGGTTCCTTGCATGGAGGCGTTCAGGCATGGGCAGATAAAGAAACCCAGAGAGAATACTGCTGCAAGGCTGTCTCAGGTTGGGAGGAATAGCTAACACCAGCTAATTTTAGCTTTGGGGGTCAGATTCCTTCGTGCTGCCTGGTCTCTGTGTCTGTTCTGGTGGGCAGGAGCAGAGGGCACACACTGCATTTCCAACTGCCGTGCCTCGTCAGGGGAGCTCCGAGCAGTGGGAGCTCGCGATTCACCGCTGCCTGAGACAACCTCTGCCTCTTATTTTCCCCTCCTTCATGCTGTTGCCCAGTGTGAGGTCACACACATCCCCAGCTCTCCCTTCAGCTGAAGTGTATTCAACGGCAGCAAGGAGATAAGAATAAGAAAAAAAGACCCAGGAGGCACTTGAAGGATGGAGATACAATAGGAGAAAGCCCAAAGAGAAAATATCTTCTATTTCCACTCCAGTTTGTCAGTATTTCCCACATGGAGAAACAGACACCCTGCCACATCTGTTCCATTGTCAAGACAAGACCAAAGACTTTGAATGTTTTGCTTGCCAGTAAAGTCATCAGGATAAATTTTGATGTGATTCTAAGAAGCTGTCCTGGAAAACATCCTCTCCACCTCGCTGTTCAGGTCAGGACTGCTTGTCCTCAGCCTGGCCTTAGCCACACTGCAGGTATTTTTCTGCCCTGCCATCTGCTTCTCTGTTCCTAACCCACAGGTTTGACTTCCCAAGTCTACCCCTGCCCGGCCCCATCACTGTGGGTTGCCTTAATGACCACCAAGTAGTGGCTGGCCCTGGTTGCTGCCAGCAGATCTGCTCTCACCTCGTTCAGGTGCTGCAGGACCGTGTCCCTCATGGACAAGAACATGGCCAGCCCAGCTGGCATCCTTGGCTCTCTTTGTCTCACACGGCAGCCAGCTCTTGCTGCTCCCTGGCATTGCATTTCTCAAACTCAAAGAGCTGCATCCTCACATTGTGCATGGCAGGGTCTCATCTTCACTTTGAAAGTGGAGAACAGGTCCTGAGAGACACAGAGAGCTATTCCCTATTGAAGTCCTCAATATTAGAATCATAGAAACGCTTGGTTGGAAAAGACCTTTGACGTCATTGAGTCCAACTGTACCTGTCCACTGCTAACCCAGATCTCTGAGCACCTCATCTACCCTTCTGTTAAATCCCTCCAGGGATGGGGACTCCACCACTGCCCTGGGCAGCCTGTTCCAATGCCTGAGAACCCTTTTGGTGAAGACATTTTTCCTCAGATCCAATCCAAACCTCCCCTGGCACATCTTTGAGGCCATTTCCTCTTGTCCTGTCACTTGTCAGTTGGGAAAAGAGACCATCTCCCACCTCTCTCCACCCTCCTTCCAGGGAGTTGCAGAAAGCCAGAAGGTCTCCCCTCAGCCTCCTTTTCTCCAGGCTCAGCACCCCCAGTTCCCTCAGCCGGGAACTCAGCACACTTGTGCTCCAGACCCTTCCCCAGCTCCGTTCCCTTCTCTGGACACGCTCCAGCACCTCCAGGTCCTTCTTGGTGTCAGGGGCCCAACACTGAACCCAGCACTTCAGCTGCGGCCTCACCAGTGCCCAGGACAAGGGGAAGAGAACTTCCCTGGTCCTACTGGCCACACTATGGCTGATCCAGGCCAGGATGCCCTTGGCCTTCTTGGCCACCTGGGCACTCTGCTGGCTCATGTTCAGCTGCTGTTGACCAACACCTCCAGGTCCTTTCCCCCCACACAGCTTTCCAGCCACTCTTTCCCAAGCTTGTAGCATCGCATGGGATAAAGTTTCCCATCAAAAGTATCTCTAAAATAGAGTTTCTCATTCTACTTTAGCCATTTCTGAGCAAACTGGCCTCGAAAAAGCTCCAGTTCTGGGAAAACAGTGCCTACATGGGAACGTTTATTGCTGTGCTAACCTCACTGTAACACTATTTCTCCATGTAAAGAAACCTTATGGTAACATCACTCCACCTGTGACAGTGCTATGCAGATGACAGGCTGATGTGCACTTTTTAGACATATTTATTAAAAAATATAATCTCTGCAGCTAATACACTCACTGGAAGCAATTGATAAAGACATGGAAAGAAAGGAAAACTGGAAAATTCCCCAAGGAAACACTTGACAAGAATCCTGCTCCTGTTAAGAGGAAGAACAGGGGATTAAAGAGAAAGTGCTTTGCTGTGGTTTGAGCCAACATGGGTGTCATACACGTAGGAAGGACTAGAAGGAGACACTCATGAGCTTAGAGAGTTTACAGAGAGTTTGTTATTTCACAGTTACTGGCTTTCCCCCTCGCATCTTCTAGTGCCAGGGTCACAAATGATTTTCAAAAAGCAGATAAAATAGGAAGGAAAAGACATCTTAGGAACACAGCTTTCTCTTCTTTGTACTCCAAACATGATCACAAACCTCTTTCCAACCACAAGCATCAGTGGTGGTGCCAGACAAGCAAACCTCTCTCCCACCTCCTGCACACCCTGATCGTTCACTTGCCAACTACCTTCTTGTCTGTGTTATTTTTATTCTGTCACACATTCTTGGAGCTTGGCAAGTAAACACCACTCTGGGTACAGCACAGGAGTTATCTGGGGTACGTATTGTCTGCAGGAGTTCAGCTCTTACAGGTCTGCTTGCTGGCATGTTCAATAACACGTGTCTAGGGACAAGGTCTCAAGCCAGGCTTTGTTTTGAGCTTCGATGTCTTTGCCTGGCCAGTTGTATTGGGTCTGGCTGAGCCAAGGTCAACCCAACACACCAGTGCTGCAGTAAATGTCCCTCAGCAAGTCAGCGTGGCAAGCACGAGCACTTACAGGTGGAGATAGTTGACCACTGAAAACATTGAAAAACAAAGGAAAAATATTTTGGCGTTGTATCCAGTTGTTGGTTGTTTCCCAGAATGGTTGATCTCCAACTCAGCATATTCCAGAAACAACTTTGTGGTGTTGGCCTGCGTTGTTGAGGTAGCTGCTCTAGCACACAGACGTGTCCCAGCTTCCTTCCAACTCCATAAGACAGTGACAGAGAGCGGTGCCACCACAACCTCCAGCAATCTAGTGGCTTTTTTGTTTATGTCTTATTTATTTCTCCAGCTCCTTTAACGTGCTTTGCCACCAGCCCTCAGCTGCATAGGTGTGGTGGGGAGCAGCTCCAGCTGCCACCCAAGCTCCAGCTCAGGCAGGGGCACGTGAGGTTCTGTCAGCAAGCTAAGCTTGGAGAAGAGAGATGTGATAGTTTCACTGGGCTGGCCCTTGCCCAGCAGCCACCACAGCCGTTCACACACTGCCACCCACCCCCAGGGGATAGGGGAGAGGACTGGGGCGTAAGGGTAAGGAGGATTGTAGGGTGAGAGAAGAACCGTTTAATGACAGAAATAAAAGAATACTATTTTAATATTAGTATTATTTTAAGTTGTGCTAATGATAACAGTAATAAAACATGCAAATGAGTGACCCCCAGTGCCATTGCTCAGCACCCACCCACCCAGCCCGGCCCGTTCCCAGAGAACGATCCCGGAGGAGCGACGATCCTGACCCGAAACCGCAATCCCGGGAGAGCCAGAGCCCGAGCGAGAGCCAGAGAGAGCCAGAGAGGAAGAGCCCCTCATGGATCTCCTGCCCATGGGGGACAGGAGATGGAACAGCCCCTTGGCAGAGCCCAATGCCCATGGAGCTGATCCATGGCAATATTCCTCACCCCTGAGCTCTTGCGCTTGCAGACGGACAAACACAGAGTCCTTCAGTGCCAGGGACACAAATGCAAACACCGGGATGTTCTCAGTGTCTCTCATAACAAATCCCAGGCTGAAAAGCAAAACACAGAACTATTCTAACTCCTGAAAAAGAAACCAGCTCCACTTCAGCTAAAAACCAGGACAAGAGATTAACAATTTTCCCTAACCATGGCGAAAAAAAAAAGTACTAAACACTTTACCAGACTTCCTTTCACACAGGCCTGGTTCCAAAATGCCTCAGAGACCACGGTGTTTTACCACATGTAACATCAATTTAAGTTGCCTGTGCAACAACAAGTAACAAAGACTCTATCTACTTCCTTTTATTGCCATTTCTTTTCTATTTTACAACATATAAATCTGCACACAAGCCTCAAATCTGCTAGCACTGCTGCTACCTGCTATGAGCAAAGCTCTTCATCCCAGTCTAAACATTGTCATTAGAGATATACTTGGCTGAACAGCTGCCAGGTGCTCAATTAATCTAAGTTGTCTCAGCAGCACTACAGCCATCTACTGAAGGATTGACTCCTGGTATGTAAAGGTGAGGACAAACTTGTATCTATAGGTGAGAAGGTTGGTTTAGCAGAGCCCAGGCTGTACATGAGTTTCACAACAGAGCAAACACTTCACTAAAATATAAAGTCAATATACATTGCTTTTCTAAGGCGAGTGCTTAAATGAAAAAGCTCTGCCCCGTTCCTCAAGTCAGTGGTCCATCCTGCTCCCAGTTTAACTTGCCAGGAAGTAGCTGGCAAACCTGCACAGATTGCAGAGAAACTGAGGGAGTTTGTAACACACTTCACATTAGGATGAGAGGAAACAGCCTCCAGTTGTGCCAAGGGCAGTTGAGATTGGATGTGAGGAAGAATTTCTTTGCTGAAAGGGTTCTGAGGCATTGGCAGGGGTTGCCCAGGGCAGTGGTGGAGTGCCCATCCCTGGAGGGATTGAAGAGTCGTGTAGACACAGTGCTGAGGGACATGGGTCAGTGGGGACTGGTCAGTGTTGGGTTCATGGTTGGACTCGATGATCTTAAAGGACTTTTCCATTTGAGGCAATGCTGGGGTTCTGGGATTCACCTGAGGATGCCAACACACAAGACTTCACAATCCCTTAGGAAAACAAGCAAACAAAACCCCACAAGACTGTATTGCTTCATTCTTGGAAGTCCCACATGAGCCCACCTGTACTGATAGGTGATGCTGCCTCTCCTTCAGCAGACCTGTGGTGGGAGTAGTCAAATCTCACTTGGAGAAGACAGCTAACCTGCATCTCTTCTCTTTGTAGCCTGCCAGGTTCTACCAGGTGCTTGATCAGGCACTTGCAGGCAGCTGGGACTTGCTTGCTGGAGGAAATGCACCGTAGCAAGTTCTCCTTGGTATACAGTAGACTGTTCTCTGTGGTAAGAGAGCTTCAGGGAGAGGTACAGTTTGGGGGTTGGATGGGTTGTTATAGGAGATAGGGGAGGTGAAAGCAGCTGGAGAGTCAGAATGGATGGATGTGAACACAGGAAGACTTTGTTCTCCCAAATGGAACCTGTAGCTCCAAACCACCAGAGTTCCTGGTCTTTCCTGCTCAGTTAGAGGCGAACTGAACTGTCCGAGCTGTAGCCACACACCTTACCTGAACTCTTGAGCTGGAGCTGTTCCATAATATCACTGGAGGAGCTTATATCCAGGGCTGGATTAAGCCCACAGTTGCTAAAGAACTTCTTTTCCTGTGAAAGGGATTAAGTTGATTATATTAATTACCAGCTGTTGTGATTAGAAGCCTTCAGAATCCAATGATAGTCCAAAATAGAGCTGTGAACTGTGTCCTTTTCCTTGACACATTAAGGATGGTGGCCCCTTCATATCACAAATTAATTGCTGCACAAAAATGACAGGAGGACAAGGCCCATAAACTTCAGTACATAGCACAAAACAAAACTCTGAGGGAATGAATCAAAACCCAGAGCAACTCATTATTCCTCCACTCACAAACAAAGAAAAAAGAACAAAATAAACAGGAAGATAGGAAGGACATGTTTTATCTGTCAAGATTTAACTGCATCATTATTTTGGCCCTTTATGGACCGAGATAATAATCTTTTAGGTGTTCATGTCAGGTAGAATCAATCATTAATTTATAATATGTGCTTTGTAACCTGGTTCTCTTTTCCTATCAGTTACCTCAATTACTTCACAATGTTAAATCCATAAATATTATATGTCACCTCTTCAGAGTTCCAGTGATGCTTTTAGGTATTAATCAAGCTACCTCATTTCTTGATTTTAGTTGTCTGACTCCAGTCTGGCCATTAATTGTTTGTTTGGCATTAGGACATGGGTATTAGAAATCAGCAAGTGACACTGATGCCAGCAGTAAAGCCTGGCTGATACTCATCATGCATATGGAAACACAACAGCCTTTGATTTTGGACACGAGTGAAAGCACTTCCTGATGTAATTTGGAAAACTAAGTAAATACAATTAACTGTGGAGATGGCAATGACAAAGGAAAAGCAAAAAGATCACAGCTCAGTAATACACAGAACAAGTGTGCTGAGTTCCCGGCTGAGGGAACTGGGGGTGTTGAGCCTGGAGAAAAGGAGGCTGAGGGGAGACTTTCTGGCTGTGTCCAAGTCCCTGCAAGGAGGGTGGAGAGAGGTGGGGGTGGGTCTGTTCAACCAAGGAACAAGGGACAGGACAAGAGGAAATGGCCTCCAGTTGCACCAAGGGCAGTTGAGATGGGATGTGAGGAAGAATTTCTTTACTGAAGAGATTATCAAGCACTGGAACAGGCTGCCCAGGGAGGTGATGGAGTCCCCATCCCTGGAGGTATTTAGGAGACAAATAGCTGAGGTGCTCAGAGATATGGTTTAGTGAGCATGGTAGTTTTGGATTGATGACTGGACTTGATGATCTTAGGGGTCTTTTCCAATCCAAATGATTCCATGATTCCATGTCATCAGTCTGCTGGAGTATCTATCCCACACACACTGGGAAAGGACCTTCCTTCAGGGCTTTAAACCACAGTCTGGACCTACTGCATGTACAAGATGGGAGTTCTCATACTGCAGGTGGAAACCTGTGAGATCTCAAGTGGCTTCAGGGTTTTTCCTGTGTACAGCACATCTCAACTGCTCAGCACTGAGGAGTCCACCCAGGAGAGGGTTATGATGACATTTCTGGCAAGATGCATGTGACCTTATCAGGCAAGAATTTGGCTGCTGTTGTATCGAGTGATCTGCAAGAGTTTTCTCTTCCAGTCTTCTGACGGCAGCACCCCAAATCTGTAGGAACCAGGGGTATTTTCTATTCCTGTTTATTGTATCTTGAGTCGTAAGAATGATGGCACTAGGTCAACCCAAGATTTGGTCCAGATCTCTATACTCTTTCTGATGGTAAATGTGTAGGTTTGGTGAGCATCCTTTCCCAACCTCCAGCAATTTCTGTCTCAAGAGCTTCCTGAGCAAGGTTCTGGTCTCTTGTATTCAGCTGCCCTCGCTGGCTTCTTCTTCAGTTAATTTACCCCAATTACATTTTTAGCCCACACAAATTTTTGGCCACCCTAAACACCTTGTTTCAAGAATTTCTACTGTTTAAGCATGTTTTCTGGAAAAAATAGAGAGGGATTTTTTTTGGGGGGAGGTGTCTGTTTCTTTCCCTTGGGCCTGAGATGTTTCCACTAATACTTACAACTCTTGTATCAGGGGAGACAGACAATGGATAATAGTCCAATATCAATTTTCTCTATTCCACTTATGATTTATAAATCTCAGTTTCATCGCCTTCTCCAAACCTGAAATGTCATTCCTTGCCTTTGATAATCCTTCCTGCCTTTCTGTGTTCCTTTTCTAGCTCTCTCCCATCTTTTTCAAGGCAAGGGATCAGAACACCAAATAATACTCAACACGCAGGGACGTTGTAGTTATGTCCAGTGCTCTGATGACATCTTTGGGGATTCTGTTTCCCTCAGTTCCTTTCCTAAAAATTCCTAACATGGTTTCATTTTGGCTGTAATGGAGCAATGATGTGAAGATTGTGTGAACATGTGCGTTGTATCTTCTCAAGGAGCAATATTTTGGAGTTCAGTATTGAAGCCTGGACTGTTTGTCCTGTATGACTCAATCTAATTGAATTTCATCTACTGTTTTATTATGTGTTGAGTGATTGTTCTAAGATTCTTCTGTAACACCCCTTAACTCAGCCTGAGCAGTTGAATGTTGCCAGCAAACCCTCTGACCTCACTGGTCATTCTCCTAGCCAACACCTCAGTAAAGCCCAGCACGAATGTCTGAGGAAGGCGATGGATGATCCTCCTCCATTCACAAAGCTGGCCATAGAAATCAATTCTTTGTTCCCTACTTTTGAACCAGCTGATAATAACCCATGTCAGGGCTTTTGGCTCTTACTCTTACAAGATCAGGCAGTGGAACTGGATTAGATCAATCAATAGTCCCTCTGGTAAGGTGGCCTGTCTTCAGCAACGACCAACAGCAGATGCCAAGGGAAGCATGGACACAAGGCAAATGTGCAGCCAGACTTCCCCAGAATATTTATCTCCAGCAGTTTGTAGATCAGTAGCTTCTTTAGTTGATGAAATTATCCAGGTCTTCTTGTGACTCCTTCACATGTCTCTCAAACACAACGAACCTGGAATGGGGGGCAGGTGGCTCATCTCAAGGCTGATTCCAACAGCATCCTTCCCCAGGTCCCATATTGTGCTGATGTATTCCACTGAGATTATGGTCAACTTTCCTGATGGTGACTTTTTCAAAGAGAAATTGGTTTGCTTTGCTTTGCAAATGGTCTACATGGTCTACATGGTCTAAATGGTCTTTGTATGGTCTACATGATAGAATAGCTCTTCTCTAGTAGGAATGCAACTACAACACACTCATGGCACAAAAGCCATTTGGACTATTCAGTATTTTAGATTTAGCTATGAACTCACTAATTCTTTTCTTTATTCTAAAGAGTAACTTGAATTCTAGGAGACAGTCATGGGCTTACAGAGTAAACAAATAATTGTCACCCTCACTGGAGCTCCCACTTTTATTTCAACATAACAGAAAAAAAAGTCTCTAAAGTACAAATTGAAAAACTTCTTTTTCCAGAAAGGAACTCTTAGCATTAATTGTGTTGCCTGTTAACCTGTTTCCAACAAGGAGCATTCACAGTTAGCTAAGATCAGCCTTCAGAAATCCCTATTTAAAGACTTGAAAAAACATTATAGTAAATAACACAAACCACTCTTTCTTCCCAAACACCTCTTTTTCTCTCCTGTATAACATCTGTATATTTCCCCTGATACTTCTCTGTCTATTAAGACATTAAAAGTACCTTTAAATGGGCATGAAATAGTGAATTGCTGAATTTCCATTTTACTGACTTTCAATAGAGCTTTGAAAGTAACGCACAGATCACACTTGTGTGAACAACTGAAAGGCTGTGGAAATAACAAAGGTATCTTGAGAACCAATTAAACCTTCCCTTCCATGAGGTTCTCCTGCTGAAAGGAAGCCTTGTTATGCACATTTTTGTGCCAATTTACAAAAACTGAGGAGTGATATTGAAATGGCTTAACACCACCTGCTGAGTAACACCGACTGCAAAGCAGAACGTTGAAATGGATGTCCTAGCCATTTCTGGAAAGGGTTTGATATTTTTAAAAGGGATGTATTTACTTTTTTTCTAACAGGATAAGTGTAACAAAGTTGATCACTTCAAATTAGATCTGAGCTGCTGAAAAAGCTACAAGCAAAAAAAAAAAAGAACTTCACGAGGCAAATACAAGTCTGGTACCTGAAATTTTCCATCTTCTCTTCTCTTCTCTTCTCTTCTCTTCTCTTCTCTTCTCTTCTCTTCTCTTCTCTTCTCTTCTCTTCTCTTCTCTTCTCTTCTCTTCTCTTCTCTCCTCTCCTCTCCTCTCCTCTCCTCTCCTCTCCTCTCCTCTCCTCTCTTTGCTTTTCAGTGCCTCAGGAGGCACCTTGCCATTGGTCAGTAGCTTATACCCTTGTCTTGGGGCATGAGCAGAGATCCCTGCAGGTAGCTCACTGAGTGCATCACCTCATCTCAGCTTCAACCAAGGGTTTGAATCTGGAGCATCCATTCGGCTTTCCTGCACTGAGGATACCAGGTCACCCCTGGCAGGGGTAAGGAAGGGCAGGATCCCATGCAACAGAACCACAGAATTGAAGTGGTTGGAAAAGAGCTTTAAGATCATCGAGTCCAACCATAAACCCAACACTGCCAACCCCACCTCTAACCCATGTCCCTGAGCACCTCGTCTGCCCGTCTGTTCAATCCCACCAGGGAAGGTGACTCCACCACCTCCCTGGGCAGCCTGTTCCAATGCTTGAATACTTCAAATCCTTAAGATCCCTCAGAAAACATGCCATATTACCAATTACTAATAGCTATTATTAATCTACTATTAATATCCCTCTTATTGGTGTTTTTTCATCTCCTGCCATAGACATACATGTAGAAAAAGTGTGGGAATTGGGCAAATGCCTTTCTGAAGGTTTCATTCATCATCTAAATGATGGGCCAAGGTTCCTGGTGGTTATTCAGAGGCATGTGTTAAACAGGGCCAGCAAAGACACCTGACCAGAGATGCTAATATGATCTATCAGCTCTAGCTTCTGGATACTTCTGTCTGGGGACCGGAATGGCTACTACAGATTGCAGGGAGCCACCAAGTCTCAGCAATGCTCCTTTTTACTTTATCACCCTGAATATAATTTCAGCATCTGCTGCTGAAGGAAGTACTGCAGTACTGCATCAGCTCTGTCCTCTCAGCTGCTGCCCTTACACTGGGATCATCTCATTATTGCACATCCATAATGTCCATCAGTGGTACCACAGAAAAAAAAGGTCATAAAATCTGATTCATGTGTCTTAAGGGTTGGCCCAGGGAAACATTTTTGTTTTATCACAGTAGCTTAGTGAAGAACAGGAATCTCAGGGAGCTGCAGCAGAAAAGAAAAGCAGCATAACACATTATAGAGTCATAGACTGGTTTGGGTTGGAAGGGACCTTAAAGATCATCCAGTTCCAACCCCCCTGCCAGCAGCAGGGACACCTTCCACTAGACCAGGTTGCTCAAAGCCTCATCCAACCTGGCCGAGAACACTTCCAGGGAGGAGCAGCCACAGCTTCTCTGGGCAACCTGGGCCAGTGTCTCACCACCCTCACACCAAAGAATTTCTTCCTAATATCTAATCTAAACCTGCCCTCTTCCAGTTTAGAGCCACACTGGCATTGTCTTTAATGGCAGTACGCCTTTCTTTACTGCAGGGACAAGTCTTAATGCCAAAATGGGTATGCCTGTGAATCTCCAAATCCAGCTGGCATCAAGAGATACCACGTGAGTTACAACAAAGCACTACAGCTTTGTGCTAGACAGCAGGGTGGCCATGAGCCAGCACTGTGCCCTCGTGGCCAGGAAGGCCAATGGCATCCTGGGGGGCATTAGAAGGGCTGTGGTCAGTAGGTCCAGAGAGGTTCTTCTTCCCCTCTACTCTGCCCTGGTGAGTCCACATCTGGAATATTGTGTCCAGTTCTGGGCCCCACAGTTCAAGAAGGACAGGGAGCTGCTGGAGAGAGTCCAGCACAGAGCCACCAAGGTGATGAAGGGAGTGGAGCATCTCCCTGATGAGGAAAGGCTGAGGGAGCTGGGGCTCTTTAGCTTGGAGAAGAGGAGACTGAGGGGTGACCTCATTAATGTTTATCAATATCTGAAGGGTGAGTGTCAGGAGGATGGGGCCAGGCTCTTCTCAGTGGTGTCCAATGGTGGGACAAGGGGCAATGGGTGTGAGCTGGAACACAGGAGGTTCTGCTTAAACTTGAGAAGGAACTTCTTTCCTGTGAGAGTAACAGAGCCCTGGGACAGGCTGCCCAGGGAGGGTGTGGAGTCTCCTTCTCTGGAGATGTTCAAGACCCGCCTGGACGCCTTCCTGTGTGATCTCATCTGGGTGTTCCTGCTCCAGCAGGGGGTTGGACTGGGTGAGCTTTCGAGGTCCCTTCCAATCCCTGACACTCTGTGAGAGCTCTAAAGGAAGCTTGCACATTTTACAGATCCAATTGAGAAATGGATACATGCTCACTTGCTTACTTATAGCACAATATCTTCCAGGGCAGATCTTCCTCTGCCACCTTGCTCCCTGGCAGGGTAAATTAATTTATACCAGGTTCTGGGCTGTAGCACTGAAACTAATACGAAGATGTACCAAGTTGCTAATGAAAAACTACCTCAGGTACCTGTATGTAACACCACAGTGACACTGGCTCATCTCTCATAGCCCCTGGTGTTCCATGCACTCTGAACCCTGAGGCTTTAAGACACTGTTGGTTCATATTCTACATCACTTTTTGTAAGATATGGTCTCTAGTCTAAAAATATTCATAATCTCAAACAGAAACATTGTTTTCTCATCAGTTCCTTGGAGGGGAGGAGAAAAAATAAAAACAAACCACACACAAAAAAACCCCACAACCCCAGAAACAAAAAGACCAAAACAAATCACAACAAATTCCCACAAATTACTGCTGCTTCCCATTTTCTTGGGAAAGTTCTTCACTCCTGTAGAATTCAAGATGTTATTAAGAGCAACAGTTAGACCATAGAGACTCCTTTGACCTGAAGAGTCAGCTAATGGTCTAACAAACAATCTGATCACAACCTAAGGGAGTAAGTAATACCCAAAAAATAACATTTTAAATCTTTTCCACAAGCTAGTCGGACATATTCCACGCACTAGGGTGACCATAGAAGAGGCACAATATGCCTCAGATAAAACACACATGGCAAATGTTGTAGGTAAATGGCTTTGTCAGCTTGACAAAATTCTGCACAATTATCTAAATTAAAATTTTAAGAGTAGGTAAATCGCTGCATTAGCCTTTCAAAGGTGCAATTTAATTATTCCCTACATGGTTTGCATTACTGCAAGCTTTTGGTCAGAAATAATATGTCATTCCTCTGAATTGCTTTAAATGACACTAGGACACCTGATTTACACACACTCATCAACACATCAGTTTATTTTTTACAAATATGCTAATTTCTAAAAGGCTTTTCCATCACCATAATCACTGCCAATACTGTGAAGGAAGTGTAGCTGGAGTCGGAAGAGCATCACCCCTTGGAGTTGTTATTGGGCACCAGGTGCCTGCCAGAGCTGTTTCCACTTTTCTTCCTGTTTATTTGTCACTTCAGCAGCTCTGATCTCGCTCCCGTTTCAGCACCCAGTGACTCACACGCCAGCGAGGAGCACACCTGCTATGTGATAGGTGTGACAGCAGAGAGGTGACACCAGGCAATCTCTCAATTACTTGTAAAATGCCTCCGGTTCTGTCTGCTCCTGCTAACACAGGCTACGTTTGCCTCTAAAACACCTTCTGATGTCTGCTCATACTTATTTTTTCTTCTTTTTTGGCAACATGTATTTTTTTTTTTCCTGATTACTTTGAGATCTCCTAGAGAATACACAAAAAATACATCAAATAACGTGTATGCAGTTAGTGAATAGAGTAACTACAGGACTCAGGGGAGGTGTCCTCCTTTGTTGTTATCATTTTTAGATAAGACTATTTTCAATAACAGAACTACAGCTACAACAACATATAATGACCATAAAGACACAGAGAAGATGGGTCAAAACCATCTCTTCCCTCATGTTCACCACCCATCTATAAGCAGAGCAACATTTTCCCTCTCCCTTCTCCATCCTCAAGAATTTTCATATTACTCAGTGAAGAATCCCCAAAGAGCCCCTAAAATATCTACCTTACAGTTAGGTCAGCTCTATCAATATGTTGGGCTTACTGTAAATGAGAAAGGTATCCCTTTGAGGAGCTCAGATATTGAAGTGTTACCTCTCAGGCTTACTGTAGCCAAACACAATTCAATAGTTTTCTCTGAGTGACTGGTCTTAATCCAGCAGAATGAAAAAGCATCTTATTATCAAGATATTAGCCCTCTCTTGGGCACATGATGTGCTGTTTGGGGGATTTTGTCTGGGTAAAAAGTGCTGAACAGAGTTAGTTCTTACCTGTCACGGTTATGTAACTTCAAGGCTAGCAGTCAAGGTCTGAGAAGGAGCAGTTTGAGCTGTTTGCCTGCAGTGGGAAGCAGTTTTAGGATGATGAGGCACTGAGATGAAGAGTTATTCTGATTGTTCACTAATTTACCTCCCCCTGTTTTAGTGGGTGAATCTAGAGACAGGTGTGTGTCCTCCTGCACAAGTTGTGTAGCTCTTTTTCATCTACCACACTGTGATTCTCCCATTGCCTGAGAGCTGATAACAAGCCCATGTGTTTCTCTGTTCCATCTACCTTTAGCAAGACCTCCAGCTGGTCCATCACCCATTAGAAAGATGAAAGCCCTATATGCAGAAACATTCTTCTGGCATGCAGCTGAAGGCATCAGCAGAGCAGGCTGAGCCCCAGTGTGCGGCTGACAGGAAGGACAGGGGTGTCTGGATGATAAGGATTATGTGGGGGTCAGTCTGACCAGCCTCCTTCCTTCTGCAAGCTGCTCATTCTAGACAGGACATTCCTCCCTTAGAGAAGCAGCAGAGACATCACAACCTCTATTCTCCCCACAGGCATCAACCAAAGCAGAAAGGCATTTTGTCAGGGTTGGTGCTGACTCAGCTCTAACCATCTGCTCCATCTGCTCCACCTGCAAGGGAACTGCCCCTTCCCTTGCCTCCTTCATTCTTCAAAAGAGGATAAAAAAATAAGAGGGGGTTGCTGAGCAGGACCCTGCAGTGGTGAGCCCAAGAGGTGAATAAGTGGTAGTAATACCCAGGATGGAAACCAGATCATATCCTCTTCCTTCAGCAAATCACATTGTCCTCTCCTGAAACTCTTCTGTCCCTTTGGGTGAAAGCTGCATAGTCCTTTCTCCAGCCACCAACCCCTTCTGCCTCTTCCCCTGCCTTGAGTTTTGTCTACTCAGGTTGCACTAGGCAAGAGATAGCTAAAGTTACTGTCTACAAAGAACACAATTAATTATTTAATCCTGAAATACCCACCAAATCATCTTCTTCTTTAAGTCCCAACATGGAAGCTCTTGAAAAGTGTTTCCACAGTAGATGAATGGACACAACAACTTGTATGATTTTCCATTCCTTTATCTTGCCCATTTCTGGTCTTGGCAGTGGTTTCTCATTTTCAAGAATCCGTATCAAGTGCATCCTCCATTGATACTGAGGATTTTCACTCTGTGACAAATCTTAGAGGCTCATCTGTATTTATCTGGAACGTCCCCTTTCTCCCATTGAGTTGTACATTCCTCTGTACAAGTGCTCTGCTGAGATCCAGCAGGATCTTGGTTATTAAACAAACTCCCATTAGAGCTTTGCAATGTGCTCCAGGAATGGTGAGTCTGACTCCAGCCCCAGAAATGGCTGAGGATTAAGGTCAGGAAGAGGTGGACATTATTTCATGGCTGACAATGTCACTTCTTGCTTTCAGGCTTCCCAGATTTGTGGTGTTCCTCTATTCAGCACACCGGGCTGCTCTCGGGGGAGGTGGCACGTCTCTGAGATGCCCACTGGGGAGACAAACAGGGAAGCTGAATCATGCCAGCATCTGAAGATGAAAGGAAGCCTTGGTTTGATGTGGATAGTCACTTGGTTTGTTCAGCCTGGAGAAGAGGAGACTGAGAGGAGATCTCCTGGCGGTCTGGAACTTCCTCCCCAGGGGAAGAGGAGGGGCAGGCGCTGAGCTCTTCTCTCTGGCCACCAACGCCAGGAGCAGAGGACATGGCAGGAAGATGTGGCAGGGGAGGGGGAGGTTGGCCATGAGGAAAAGGTTCTTGAGGCAGAGGGTGGTGGAGCACTGGCACAGGCTCCCCAGGGAGGTGCTCATGGCCCCAAGGCTGACAAGATTCCAGCAGCATTTGGCCAAGGCCCTCAGGGCCATGGTGTGAATGTTGGGCTTGTCCTGTGCAGGGACAGGAGTTGGGCTCCATCATCCTGGTGGGTCCCTCCCAACTCACAATGTTCCATGGTTCTGTGATTCTAAACCTCTCAGGGTACCCTGCAAAATTCCAAAAGCCATAAGGTAGGAGATCGCTGCCCCAGCATGGAGAGCTCGGTGTGTTCAGGCTGGATTGCTGCAGTTATTTCAGATATCACGTGTCAAATCTGCTGTGACAACAGCTTTAACCTTCTAACCAGGATGACAAGGGGCAGCCAAACCCTGCAATAATCAGAGAGAACTGGTGATAACCAGCGTTTTGGAGCTGCTGGACACGGGTGTGTCTCAGTACAGCCTTCGAATCTCCACACAGGGAGATACACCAGGTGACATTTAGAAATGCTCAGCATGTCTTGCATGTTGTTGCCTCACAGTTTCAGACAAACACAGGAGTAAAAGCCAATATCTGTTATGTATTTTATTTATTCCTGAAGCAGAAAAGCCTTGTGACAGCAATGCCTCACAGTCTGACTTATCTCACTTGACAGCTGGGTAGATTTGGGTAGGCTTGTGGGTAGATGCTTTGTTTGTCTATGGGCAAGGAGTCACTGATATATGTTAAATCACTGAATTTATTAAAAGACCAGGCAATATAATGTTAACAAAAATTTGCAGGATTTTTAACAGATGGTTGATAGAAAACCTTCAAGATGCCAAAATTTCATAATAAAAGAATATAAAGAAATAAAACCTATGCCTACGCTAAGGGTGAAGACAATTGATCTTGGATACACACCTCAAACAAATAAAAAGCTATTAACCTTTTTAAAAGGCTGTCAACAGATTTTACTTTTTAACCATAAGTAATAAAAAGGAAGCTATGTCAGCTAAAAAAAATAAAGTAGAGAAAAAGAAAAGAGCCATTGGAACTCTCTTAGGTGTAGAAAAACAGAATGAAACCGACAGCCACCATTCTGCCATTTGGGGAAAAATCATCCTATATCCAGATACATTGAGTCATTACACGTCCTGCTGTTTAATGAGCTCTCCTCTTTGGGAAGCAATGAACTTGCACTTACAACTTTTGCTCAGAATTCCTTCTAAGACAACCACAGAAGGAGTGTCAGACACTTTTCAAAGCCCTTACTTGACACCTTTTCAAGTCCTGGCGTAAAGGAAAGACTTCATCATTCCTCACACGATTTAAAATGGGTGACCAGTAATGAAAGAGCACACCTGGTGCACATGCACATCTTTCAAACTGACAACTCTGTCTTAAAACCACTGCTGTTAGTAACCATTGAGTAACCCAGTAGTTCTTTCATGGAAGGGCACTGTAGGCTTGACAAGGTGTCCTTAGGCTGGCACATTTTGTCATGCTTCATCTTAAACTGCAACGAGACATCATGATACCTTAAGTGTAAAGTCAGCTTTGTACAGTACCTTCCTTAGCTCAAGGGATGCCCTTGAAACATTGATTTATCTATTTAAAGAAATCTCAATAGCTCACAAGCCTGTCCTGGTGAGATAAGACATCATCACTGGACGGAGTCTAACCTATCCTTTATGCAGTGTTATGACACATGCACTGAACACAAAGACAGGACTAATTCTGCCCTAATTCCCAGGCTAAATGCAGTTTAACTCTCCAGCTTGTAAAGGACAGTAATAACTTTAATATATCAACATATTACTCAGAGGACTGAAGAGATGGACATTACTGGACTTTATAAATATAGCAGGTTCTGAGGGGCACATGGGTTTATGGTGAAAAGCCACAAAGATTTGCATTTGATTTATTAGTTGTGTGTGTGCACTGGAATTTTAAGTTTGCTGAAAGTCATATTTTCCAGAATTTAGCAGCTTCTCTCAGCAGTGCAACACTCCTGTAAAAACTTCCCCACTATGCAGCAGTTCCTATGGTGACCTAAAAGGGTTAGATTCAACCTAAATAATTTACAGAGCTGGTTTATTATCTTGCAGCACAGAGAGTATGAGCACCTAATGAAGCTGCTGCTGTAACTAGAGCTGCACAACTTCTCTGTGGACTCTCTGGAGTCTAATAAGGGCTGGGGTCACATGCTGCCTTTCCCTCACAAAGGTTTCTCACTTCCAGCTATTGCTGACTTCCCTGAGATGTACAGAAAATTCAGAATTTGGGGGTCTGTTCCCTGCTGTTGGGTTTGGTTGCACTTGACCTTTGGGGCTGTAGTCGTCCCTCTCCCCCAGTAAGGTACTGGGATCTGTGTGCTCCCGTGGCCACGCACAGCATGACCCCAAGTCTCACTTTCTTGGCTTTAAAAAAAAAACCCTCTTATTGGTGCTGTAAGGAATGTTCCTCCCCAAATATCCTCCCTGTGGGCACCCTCAGAAGCATGCAGAGTTTTTCCCCTGTCCAAACATTCTTTCAGAGTATCCAACCTTTCCCACTGACCCCAGTCCTTTAAAAATAAATCCATACATGACACTTCTTAAAAATAGGAAGTCTTGGTTCTTTTCTAGTCAAGCAAGAAGGTTGTTAGGTGATTTCAAATTACTTAACAACAATACTTGCAGACTCTCATTTCTCTTGTTCAAGATGAGCAAGCAAAGATTTACAATAGCTTGTCATAACATCTCAGTGTAATGAACAGAGAGCGATATCAGCTGAATATACAACAAATAGCCTCAGACCCAGCTCACCTGGCTGTGGAGTGCAAGAGAATTCTTTACCAGTTGTTTCGAGGGAGATGAAAAACATGGAACAAGAAAATACTCATCTTATTTACTGACATAGCACTCTCTTTTCAATGTTGTAAACTTTGGAAAATAATAAATCTGTATCTCACTTGAGTGGAATGCAGCAGAAGCAGCAAAGTAGATGTGTGACTCAACCCTGTATTTAAACATCATTGAAACTGTAATTAAACAAAGGAGTATCTGGGCAAGAGGAAACATCTGCACTAGAGACAGCATTTTGCACTCTTAAGTACCTTCATTGGAAATTTACTTTTTCTTCATGATGCAGGAGTAACCGGAGCTATAAAACCATAATTTATGGCTACAGTAAAAGTAAATTGTAATGCATTTATTCTAGATCACTTTTATTATGAATGTTTCTGCTCAGCAGGATAGTTAAAAATTAACGTGCTATAAGTCACTGAGTGGAAGTTTAGAAGGCAAGAGGTGAATCTGTCATTTGCCAATAGAACTAAATTTTAACAGAAACCAAGCTTCTGTGGTGCATCTTTTATCTACCAGAAACAGAGAAAGCTGTGGAAGTGCCAAATAACTCCAACTCCTACTGCTGAAGGCTACACAAGCCCAGGTTTTCAATGCATGTGTTGCAGTTTTAGCTGATAGGAAGAAATAAAACTATCCTAGGAGCTAATCCAGCCAAAAGACTTACTGACATAACCTTTGTTGTCTAGCCTGGAGAGAGCTGAGGATGTTGAACGTGATCCTAGAGCCCTTAGGGTCAGCGGTGTCAGGATTTTATCCCTATGGAGGTGGAAAGAACTACAAGAACATCAAGGTCTACAGCTTGGGCTGTTGATGATGCAGACAGAAGTGCAGATGGGAGAAAGCACAGAGGAGAAATTCATTCTGTTTCATCATCTCTGTGTCCTACTCATGTTGTCTCAGGAATCAGTTTCTTTTGGAGGGGATTGTGTGTATCTTTTTCAGTCAGAAAAACTCTCAACTAGCTTCCATCCTAGTTTACTGGCTTCTCACTTCTCTACTTCTGTCAACTTGGGCTGTCAGAGAAAGATTTTCAGTCTCTTAGGATCATAGAATCCCAGACTGGTCTGGGTTGGAAGGGACCTTAAAGCTCATCCAGTCCCACCCCCCCTGCCAGCAGCAGGGACACCTTCCACTAGACCAGGTTGCTCAAAGCCTCATCCAACCTGGCCCAGAACACTTCCAGGGAGGAGCAGCCACAGCTTCTCTGGCCAACCTGGGCCAGTGTCTCACCACCCTCACACCAAAGAATTTCTTCCTAATTTCTCATCTAAACCTGCCCTCTTCCAGTTTAGAGCCATCACCCCTTGTTCTGTCACTCCCTGCCCTTGGCCAAAGTCCCTCCCCAGCCTTCCTGGAGCCCCTTCAGGTACTGGAAGGCCACTGGAAGGTTTCCCCGGAGCCTTCTCTTCTCCAGGCTGAACAGCTCCAAATTCTTTCAGCATTTCCTTGTAAGAGAGGTGTCCATGTCTTACATCAATGTCTAACCTGACAGCTTCTTTTGTCTCTTCACTGTAGGTCATTTCTGCACAGAAAAGACAGTCTAATTATACATTTATTTTCCTGCAGCCCACATACATGGTTGCTCCAGCAGCTGGTACAAGCAAAGACAGCTGGAGATCAGTCCAACCCCAATCTCCAGAGCTGTCTCCATCCCCAGCACTAGTGAGAACTGCTGGGCAGAAGCTCCAGGCTTTGCTAGGGAGGCAACATCTTTGGCCAAGGGCTGGCTGGAGAGCCTGGAGCACTCCCTGCAGCCATCCCTTGGTGTGCCAAGGGGATGTCCCTGCTAACTAATGGCATTTGGACCATGGCTCCCTGGCACCTGCTGAGAATTCTGTCCCAGAGTCACATTAAACATCCTAATCAGTATTACACTGCCTGTCATCCTAATTTATCCACAGTCAATAAATAAATAGAAATAATTTAGAAATCTTTTCTGCTCCTTTTTACCACCAATTCTGTTCATTTCACTCGAGATGGAAGCCTATGCCAGTGAGATGTTTGCTCAGAACATCAAAGGCAGTGGGGTAGTATTTTTATGAAAAAGATTTTGATTTTCCATGAGAAAAAAAAAAAACCAAAGTTATCTTAACTCACCTTCTACAGCTGTCTTTTTTTGGGAGAAGGCTGGAGAAAATATCAATCATTTAAAAGCTAGATTGCTCAGAGCATTTAGTTTCTCCTAGTTTCTTCTTACTTCTGGGAAGAAAAAAAAAATGCCTTAAATTGCCTTCTGTCTTTTCTGTAGTTCCAGTTGTGCTTTTTCCATCTCTGCTTTTATTCATGAGTTGTCACTAAAGGAAGCAAGCAAGTGGGAAACAAAGCAAAACAAAACAACAGCTAGCTCAGAAAGCTTGACAGTAGGTTTTGCCCTAAGGCCACCAGTTCAAACCCATCATAAATCAGCAGTAGCTCAAGTATCTGATATCTAATGGTTGTCTGAGGACCTTAGTAAAGTGTTGAGCGTGTTGGTTTCATCCAGCAGATCTCGACTGTCACAGCAAGGAGGTCTGTGAGGAGAATGTGGAATATGCTCTTGCTGGGTTTGTGACCCTTCAAGTCAGTAATGAGGGATGTGTTTTGTGGGGGCAGGTTAGCAAACTTGCTATTGCTCAGCAAGAAATCACTGAAAAGCTTTGATCAGAGCTAGACTCACACCAAAAGTGAATAAATATGTGGAGAGGTCAGAAATAAAAATATATTAAAAAGTCAACAAATACAAATGTTGGAATCCTAACTGGTTTTTAATCCCACTCCAGTACTGCTGTTCTAAGTGTCTAAATGCAGTTGAATAATGCTATGGGGAGGGGGGGAAGGAATCAGACTGTTAATGGAAACTGGGTAAAAGGTTTTAAATTAATGCTTCTGACTGCTCTTACAGAACAATACCAGACAGGCTAAGAAATATCCAGGAAAACAAAATTAATTTAGAAAATCAAGAATGAATAAAAAACCAGGCCATTCTTCCCCTTCCAACTCACAGCATTCTGTGATTCTCTGAATCTACTGAAGCTGCCTCCTCCATTGCTTAAGGAAAAAAATACATATATTTTTTTACTGCAACAGCCTCTATGCTTCAATATAATATTATTGGAAATCAGCATTATCCTTCTTTTAAAAAAAAATCCCTCCCAGGAATCATTAAAGTTACTGCCATTGGCACAGACATTATTTCTCCAGGAGTAAATTCTAGTTTCCATCTGCACGTTCAGGGATGGGACAGGGAGACCACGACCCTCTACACAGGCACACGTGGCTCTTGCACAACACGTGTCAGGATGAAACAAAGTCTGGTCTGTCCTGGGCTCTGTCTGTCCAGGAGATTTGCTGCCTCAGGTGGAAAAATGCTTCTAATGTTTGTACTGGGTTTGCTGCAGCTCAGCAGAGCTCCCCAGGCTTCTAAATGAGATACTCCATCTCCAGCCAAATTAGATGCTTGACAGAAGAATTACTAGATGAACTTTTGTGGCTGGGGTTATCTGGAGTGCAGATGAGACTGTCATAAAGGTGCTTTCTGGTCTTGAAATGCATGCACAAGATATACAGAGCACAATTAAGCTGCCTTATTGCTGTCTCACTTGTACGTTGATTACCAGGGCAACTTTTGCTGGTGGTGGTGTTACAAAAAGGGGATTTTTTAATGAGAGCTTTTGATTTAAATCATCTGACCAGTTACAGTCATTAAAGAAAAAGTACGTCCCCTCATTAAATCAATACTTTTAAATGTCTTTTGCTGTCAAACTCTGTTATGATGCACTGATAAAAGCGTATCTGATTATTAATTAACCCAGGGAGACCTGCAGCTCGTTTCCAGTGGCTGCTTCAGAGGGCAGCAGTGATCAAATACACAAGTTCTAAATCCATTCACTCATATCATCACCATCAGAGTCATCCTGTGGCATCAGTGACATGCAAACATCTCCACAGCTCTGAGGTTAAGGATGGACATGGCAATCCTTTCCCCTGGCCAGGACAATCTATTCATCTCCTTCTAGGAACTCAGCGTGGATCACGCAGTGGCACTTTCCATGCTTCTCTCAAGGAAGGAATTTTTTACTCTGTGGGTCCTTTGTGTGGTGAGAGTTTAATCTTTTGGTCTGGGATGTGAGCTGTGTGCTGGCTGAAATACAGCCACTGGGCTAGAGAAGTGTCACCCATCCTCTTCCTCTCTTCTCCCAGTCCTCCTGTTATTAATGTGACCGTGGAAATTCAAACCTTATCCAACACCAGCAAGCTCACCCGCCTGCATGGCTGCTGCCTGTTTGGAAATGCAATTGGCTTTTAATACGAGCTTAGGAGCCACTGAGAAACCAACAAACATCACGAGAACTTTTCCTCATGAAAAAGAAAACCCAACAGACATTCTCAAGTGAACTTTTCCTTGTGGAAAAAAACCCAACAGACATTCTCAAGTGAACTTTTCCTTGTGGAAAAAAACCCAACAGACATTCTCAAGTGAACTTTTCCTTGTGAAAAAAAAACCCCAACAAACATCAAGTGAACTTTTCCTTGTGAAAAAAAACCCAACAAACATCAAGTGAACTTTTCCTTGTGAAAAAAAAACCCAACAAACATCAAGTGAACTTTTCCTTGTGAAAAAAAAAACCAACAAACATCAAGTGAACTTTTCCTTGTGAAAAAAAAAACCAACAAACATCAAGTGAACTTTTCCTTGTGAAAAAAAAAACAACAAACATCAAGTGAACTTTTCCTTGTGGAAAAAAACCCAACAAATATCAAATGAGAGTTTCCTCATGAAAAAAAACCTATAAACATCAAGTGAACTTTTCCTCATGAAAAAAACCCCATAAACATCAAGTGAACTTTTCCTCGTGAAGAAAAAAAACCCAACAAACATCAAGTTCACTTCCTCGTTCCTCCTCTCATCCATCTCAAAATACCCCCTTGGTGACACACTCTTTAATCACCTTAATTAGCCTTAATGCTGTTTAGCTTTTCTTCATGTCCTCATTTTTGGGAAGCTGTTCTCTTTACCATATTCATCCATGAAGAGATCCTGGGAGAAGCTGATGGTGTTCACCTCCTAACAGAGTAAGACCACTAAGTTGGTACCAAGAAGGGAAATGAGCAGTAAATTTGCTACCTCCACCTCCAGGATCCTTATTAGGTGTGATGAATGGTAGCCCTGGATAAATAAGCATACACTCCTTTTCCCAGAATAATTGGCTTTATCTTTTGCCTACCAGCTAGAAGCTCTACTTTTAATTTACTCTTTTTCTTATTCACTTTTTGATGTAACAGTTCAATGAGGGTTTAAATTCCTTTCCCCGTGCAGCCCTTTTATCGTGCTTCTAATTACCTAGCCTAATTGCTCTCAACTGGTATGAGCCAGTGCATTTTGAAATGATTTTCTTTAATTACAAGTCTTTACGGAAGAAAATGTCACTGAAATACATCTTAAAACAACAACAAAAAAAACTCCACTGAAATACATTTTCCAACCTCTGGAAAATGCAAGCACAGAATATGGAAATTTAACATACTTGACTTTCACTATCCACAAAATCTTGCAACATCACAGATAAAAAAAGGGGCAAAGAAATACACAAATTTTATTTGTGTAAATATTAATTTTAATTATATTAAAATTAAATGTTAAATATTAAATATTTAAAATAAGGAATTAATATTAAATAAGGAAAATTAAATATTAAAATAAGGAAAAAATATAAAAATGGAATTGTTATTCTGACACTTCATGGTAAGTATTTTCGTTGAGCATGAAGAGGAATTCCAAACAGGAGGGAGAGGAGTGTAAGGAGAATATTCCCCGAATCTTACTGACAATGTTTGCACACTTTGAAGTGCAAATGTCCTCCTCTGCGGGGAACAACATCTTCATGTGCTGGAGGCGGCTCTGAGCCTCTATTAGAATCAATGGCTGTTAATTGGCTGTTTACAAAACAACATTATGGATCAACATTAACCACTGCTTATTTTATGTATTTTATGTGAGTATAAGCTATGTTTCGGGGTGTTTTGTTTTTTTTTTTTTATCTATGAAATATTTTCCTAATTCTACAATCACACTTCAGCAGTGAGAAATTCACCAGTGAGGATAAGGCAGTTGTAAATGATAATAAATTGAAATTGTAGTTTCAATATAAACTGAAATTGTAATTTAAGGTGACATTGTGGAAACTTCCCCATAAGATATGGGTTACTAAAAAAAAAAGAAAGTTTTTTTAGAACTTGATATTCAAATTGAGTGTATCACATTTGATACAGTGCTATAAAGAGATACCTTGTCCAAAATTTCCATAGCCATTAGACTTCTCTGGAAATCTGATACTGCAAAGGTATTTATATTTACATTTTAAAATATAAACACTTATAACTAAACAAATATATTGGGTTTGTTGGGGTTTTTTTTAGTTTGCAAACAAACTGAGATATTGTTTTTTTAAATATTCCAATATATTGTCTGAGATTATTCCAATACAAATGCCCCAAAGGGAAAAATCATTTATCTGTTTAATGGAATGAGAAACTGAAGCTCTGGAGAGTGGTGCATCTTTATGTACATGTCTTGGCTCATTTATTGCTTTGCAAGGATTAGCTTCAACTTTTCCATGAGCCATCAGCACAACAGATAAAATAATTTCTATTGCCTGGGATTTTTTTTTCCTGTCAGTGATCTGTATCACAGCTGCTATAGGAAAGATGACTGTTACCCCTCATTGCTGCTCTTTACAATTTAATTACTTTCTCAGCAGTATATTAATTAGGCAACAAAAGTAGCCTAGAACTCTGATGCTTACAAATGAGCTCAGAAATTAATATAAACTTTCCTAACTCAACAAAGTCATTTATGAGGCTGTTGCCTGTTTATTATAAGAAACATTGGTTGTCTATCACAACCACCAAAGGTAGCTCAGGAAATGGCCAGCACTTGCAAAGCTGGTGTGCAAGGAACATTAGTTTCTGTCTTCTCTAATGACCAGATCACCTACCACACCTTGGTGAATCTGCAACCTGTTGCTAAATGAGGGCAGAGCCACAGACAGACTGAGATGGAATAGTCTGATGGCTTCAGCATCCTGGGAGAGAACAGAAGTGAAAAGGAGAGAAAATCTTTCGTTTGAAACAACCTAATGTTGTGAGCTGGAAGGGACCCACCAGGATGATGGAGTCCAACTCCTGTCCCTGCACAGGACAAGCCCAACATTCACACCATGTCCCTGAGGGCCTTGGCCAAATGCTGCTGGAATCTTGTCAGGCTTGGGGCCATCAGCACCTCCCTGGGGAGCCTGTGCCAGTGCTCCACCACCCTCTGCCTCAAGAACCTTTTCCTCATGGCCAACCTCACCCTCCCCTGCCACATCCTCCTGCCATGTCCTCTGCTCCTGGCGTTGGTGTCCAGAGAGAAGAGCTCAGCGCCTGCCCCTCCTCTTCCCCTGGGGAGGAAGTTCCAGACCGCCAGGAGATCTCCTCTCAGTCTCCTCTTCTCCAGGCTGAACAAACCAAGTGCCTTCAGCCTCTCCTCACACCCTTCCCCTCTAAACCCTTCCCCAACTGATAAATTGACCCCAACCCAAGCCCCTCTAATGAGCAGAGAGACTAAAAGCATTCACTGTCCATCATCAGAGGTGATTCTTTCAAACAGAACACCCCAGTTTTATTTTTAGGAGAGATTGACTAAAAACAAGGGGATGAAAGGGGTAAATGTTTTTATGGCCATGGCCACCCACTTTCTGGCAGTGCCCACTGCTAAGGGTCGGAGCTGCTGCAAACTGGACCTTGAAAACCAGAATCCAGCTCAGAAAGGGACCCAAACCCACTTGGGGCAGGGAGCAATGGTGAAAGTGTCCTGGGTTAATGCAGTCACATCAAGCCAACAAAAGGTTGAGGATTAACGTTCTTCAATACATGGAATACACTGGAGTCACAAATCCCAAATACTATGAAGCTCTACAAGGGGCAATTGCTGGTTTCTTGCTTACACAGCTGGATTCATACAGAGTCTGTGGGGGTAAAATGACACAGGTCCTCTCTCTGCTCAAGGCAGTCACCCCCTAGGTAAAAATAAATACATAAAAAAACATTTTATTTAAACATTAATTTTAATTAAATAATTAATTGAAATTAATTTTAATTTAAAATTAAATTAAACGATGGCTCATTTGGTATGTTTATTCCAAAAAGCAGTTTCCTCCAATTTGACTATCAAGACTTCATATGAGTGTCCCCAAGGTTTTCTTTACTGAAGAATCTCACAGCACAAAGCAAAGGTGGCTTTGTCTCTGAAGTTGCAACGGGTCTTTTTAGTGTTGCTTGCATGGTGGGCTGACTGCAAAGCTAACAGAGAAAGACTTGAAGTTATTTCACTTGCTTTAAACAGGGTGTAAATATCCATGAAGTGCTTAGACAATTGCTTCTTGAGTTCTAAGGGAAATAAGAAAGATTACCCTCAAGTCAGAGGTTCTCTCATCAAGAGTCTCACACACTCCTCGTGCCTCCTGCTAAAACAATAAACAACCCAGAGACAAGTGGCTGGAGACAAACTTATTGTTCAAGCTATTATCAGAGAACTGCAGAAGAGCTGAGGTTGGGAGGGAGCAGTTGACAGAGCTTGCAGGACCTGGAAAGCAAAGCCAGTCAGAGAGGAAAGCGCAGTAATCACAGCTGGAAGATGAAACAGGAATAATTAGGAAGTCATTCTGGTGTAGAATGATTTCCTAATTGCTCCTGCTGTTTTTGTCAGATCCCCTGGAGTGCTGGAAGTCTCAAGACTGGAAAAAAAAAAAAAAAGTTAAAAAAAAAAAGGTTACCAGTACTGTTTCTGTGGGTGATGTACAGCTGCTGCACAGGTTGTGGCCACCTATTTGCAGCTCATAAGAAACTACTTTGGTGCTCTACTTGCCTTTGAAAGAAGCCTGTGAGGATAGGCACCAGTACAGATTGGGCTCCCCAGTTCAAGAGGGACAGGGAACTTCTGGAGAGAGTCCAGTGGAGGCCACAAAGATGCTGAGGGGCCTGGAGCATCTCCTGTGTGAGGAGAGGCTGAGAGAGCTGGGACTGTTCAGCCTGGAGAAGAGCAGCCTGAGAGGGGACCTGATCAATGTCTATAAATACCTGAAGTGTGGGGGCCAAATGGATGGGGCCGGGCTCTTCTCAGTGGTGCCCAGTGACAGGACAAGGGGCAATGGGCACAAACTGGGACACCAGAAGTTCCAGACAAACTGAAGGAAAAACTTCTTTGCTGTGAGGGTGCCAGAGCACTGGGACAGGCTGCCCAGAGAGGGTGTGGAGTCTCCATCTCTGGAGATGTTCAAACCCACCTGGACACTTTCCTGTGCAACCTGGTGTAGGGAACCTGCTCTGGCAGGGGGGTTGGACTGGATGATCTCCTGAGGTCCCTCTCAACCCTGACTGTTCTGTGATTCTGTAACTCTATATTATCTGAAAAAATATATAAAGTCTAATTTGGATATCTGGGAACTAGCAGAATAATCAGAACCAGAACTGGTGCCATAAGTGCTTTTAATATACTAATAATGCCTCAGCACTTCAGACAGGACCTTTTTTGGCTAAAAGTGATGTACTTTTCAAAAAAATAACAGAGAAGGCAGTCCTTGTGCCCAAAAGCTTGCAATCTAAGCAAAAACAGGCTGCCATGAGAGCAAACCCATGTGGAAGAATCAGAGCCCTCTATTTTCTTAGGATCCTTTGAGAATCGCAACAAATAATGGCTAAAATTAGTCAAAGTAATTTATTTGGATTTTCAAAAGCCTTTTGTCAAGTTCTCTAGAGAACATTAAACTCAGCAGTCTTGCAAGAAGAGGTAAAATAGCAGAAACGAATGATTTACTTTAATCACTGAAAAAAAAACATAACACTTGGGAGCTGCAAGATTTCCATACGCAGACAGAAATCTATAGACTTAATTTTTTTTGACTAGGGGAGGAGCAGTAACATAGCAAAGTTTGCCAATTATTTGGATAAGTTTAGATGAAAGGAGACACATTAAAGTGACTCAAAGGAATCCAGGAAAGCTGGGTGAACGGGAGGGATACTGGCTCACAGGCAGGTACTGATACTGGAATAAAGAGTTGGAGCTATTCCAACGCATTCCTGTTCCCTCTTCTGTAAACACCACACAAAAAGAACCATGGTTTGGGTGAAAGAAGGTTAGGAGAGGGATTTTTTTCTACTTAAAGCTCAATATTGAGACAAAAAGGAAAATCCACAGAAAATAATTGTAATAGAACTAGAATTCTCACCTCCACAGAGCTGTCTCATGGGCCCAGCCACACCTCAGACTTTTGCTTTCAAAACATGTATGAATTAAGGATGCTGGTCAGAACTCGAACAAAAGGAAAAGCTCGTATGAAAAATTCAGGTCTGGATGTAGGAGATGGACATGGAAAAATCTCAGCACTGAGGCATCACAGAATCCCAGCACTACCTCGGCTGGAAAAGCCCTTTAAGCTCATGGAGTCCAACCATGAACCCAACACTGACCAGTCCCCACTAACCCCTGTCCCTCAGCACTGTGTCTACACGACTCTTCAATCCCTCCAGGGATGGGGACTCCACCACTGCCCTGGGCAACCCCTTCCAATGCCTCAGAACCCTTTCAGCAAAGAAATTCTTCCTCACATCCCATCTCAACTGCCCTGGGCACAACTGGAGCCCATTTCCTCTTGTGCTGTCCCTTGCTACTTCTCACTGAAAAGCACCTTTTCATGGTGCCAGGGGTGCTTATACCTGAATTTCCCTTCAGGGAGAACAAGGCACTGTGTTCCACTGTGGTGGGAAGCTGCTCTGAGTGGGTTACCCAGGTGTTTATTTTGTTCAGCTTGCCCATGTGAGTGAGGTGTCAAGCTACACACTATACACAGACAGTCAATATTTTAAAACACAGTTGCAGCTATTATTTGCCTTTAAATATATCATGATAACCTTTCCACTGAAGATTCATAAGGAATAATTTGTTATCTCTTCAATATCCTTGGATCTATCTCAGGGATAAATTTGTTACTAATCATATCCTCTCAAGGTTAGTGAAACAACCATAGGGAAAAAAAATGTCTTTTCTGCAGCAAAGGTTCAGTAATTTATCTGCTCAGAGCATTCAGGAGTGTAGTGTGAGCTCCTAGCAGCACATAATCGATGGCTGTGGTAGGGGGAGCAGAAAAATCATCACAGTCGTGTTTACCACTGAATTGATATGATGCTTTGTTAAATAAAATACATCACACCAATTACTGTAAACTAAGTTAGCAAAAGCAAGATGGATAGACAGTATCAAAACACAGAATACACACAGAGTTAGTAAGACACAGACTGCTAATATATCTGAAAAATCAAATTCCAATACTTTTCAAGGTTTAGATCTCGGTACTTTTCCATCAGAGTAGCCAGTCTCTGGCAGCTGGAGGGATTTTCTACATTGGATACTCGAAAAAAAAGTGTTTGCCATTCCTCTGCTGCCATCTGCCCTCAAAAATGTATATGTGCAGCCAGTTTTACCCTACCTTTAGGAAGTTTGAAAGGCATTTAAGCCAGAGACTAAAACCATCAAATAGAATAAAAAGGTCCTAACAACAGGTAACTGTGTTCATCCCCATTTTTTGTAAAGACATTTTGGAAAAAAACCCAAAAATAAAAGATACAATAATATCAAACTAGAAAATAAAAAGGACTACTGAATCATTACCCATTACAAGGAATCTCCCTACATAAAAAATGATTTAACTCATATAATGGTGGGGGTTTTTAAAGCAGAAACAGCATGTTTGATTCAGTGGGTACACAGAGGGATCTTGAGCAGATGAATGTTGGCAGTAACAAACAGGAGTAAAAGGTACGTTAATTTTCTGCATGTGTTTGTTGCCTTCTTCAATTTGGAGCCTGCTTGGATTGTGCTCAGGCTCCATGAGAAGCATTTATAGGAAATCCAACCTCTTTTTTGGTCAAAAAGAGAATATTGAGTTGGATCCTCTCTTGTAATATATTTCTGTTTATGTTCTCTATCAGGTACAAACACTCTAGGAACTCACCACCTTCCTCCAGCACGGCAGGATGTCCTCTCAAGCAATGGAGCATCTTCACCTCTGTACAGCTCTGCAGCCCTGCACTGCAGCTGGTGGTGGGAAGGAAAGGACATCATTCATATCCTGGTTCTGACCAGAACTTCACTGTGCCCAACTCATTCCTGTCTAAGGCATAAACCCCTTTTCTTCCCCATCACCAAAAAAAGGAGGGGAGGCAGGGATGAAAAGGATATTATTATTATTATTATTATTATTATTATTATTATTATTATTATTATTATTATTATTATTATTATTATTATTATTATTATTATTATTATTATTATTATTATTATTATTATTTTATATAATATAATATAATATAATATAATATAATATAATAATATATAATATAATAATATATAATATTATATAATAATATATAATAATATATAATAATATATAATAATATATAATATAATATAATAATATATAATATTATATAATATAATAATATATTTTATATTATTATCATCATCATCATCATCATTATTTCATTATTTTCTTATTTCTGCTTTAACTTTTTTTCAAAGTATCAATACACCTTTCAGGCACCAATGATCTTGAGTTATTCATTTGTCTAAGTGGCAGCCAACTGATGGGGGCAAATGAAGTGTTACGGTCTTGTGATAAAACTCCACTCTGGGGTGTGCACTCCTTTACCCCTTTCTCAGCTCACTGCAGCGTGGCAAGAGCAGGGTTTGCTACTCACCTCATGGAAGAGTCCCTTTCCTTCAACAGGAAAGACAGCACTGGAGCTTCAGATCACACTTCACGGATCCATGTCCTCAACAGCAGGTTGCACTTGGTGTGGTGGGGTCAGTTTATCACAGAATCACAGAGTGTCAGGGTTTGGAAGGGACCTCAAAAGCTCATCCAGTCCAACCCCCCTGCCAGAGCAGGAACACCCAGATGAGATCACACAGGAAGGTGTCCAGGTGGGTCTTGAACGTCTCCAGAGAAGGAGACTCCACACCCTCCCTGGGCAGCCTGGCCCAGGGCTCTGGCACCCTCACAGGAAAGAAGTTTCTTCTCAAGTTCAAGCAGAACCTCCTGTGTTCCAGCTCACACCCATTGCCCCTTGTCCTATCATTGGACATCACTGAGAAGAGCCTGGCCCCATCCTCCTGACACTCACCCTTCAGATATTGATCAACATTAATGAGGTCCCCCCTCAGCCTCCTCTTCTCCAAGCTCAAGAGCCCCAGCTCCCTCAGCCTTTCCTCATCAGGGAGATGCTCCACTCCCTCCAACACCTTGGTGGCTCTGTGCTGGGCTCTCTCCAGCAGCTCCCTGTCCTTCTTGAACTGGGGGGCCCAGAACTGGACACAATATTCCAGATGTGGCCTCACCAGGGCAGAGTAGAGGGGAAGAAGAACCTCTCTTGACCTACTGACCACCCCCCTTCTAATGCACCCCAGGATGCCATTGGCCTTCCTGGCCACAAGGGCCAGTTACCAGTTTTAATCCTCTCCTTACCATGAGATCTTTGGGAGAAATGTTCTAAACCAAGATTTAACGGCAGTAATAAAACCAATAAAAATTCCAAAGCACTTAAAACCCAATATATGGTAAATCTTAACAGATAAATGTGTTCAGGAACAGAAAGTATCCAGGCCCTCTGAAGTGCTGTGGCACTGCCTGATATAAAGCAGAAGGTGCCACATCTGTCTTTAACATCACAGAAGAAAGAGGCCAAGTGTTTCCTTTGGGACAGTCTTTCTCCTTCCAATGACAACATTTTTTTTCCCTTTGTGCTAGTGCAATGTGTTACTCACTGGTGTCCCTTACTCCATACTGCTTTCTCAGTCTGACTTCAAGAAAATACCTTACAATTTCAGCAGAAAGACTATTCCATGTCCAATGGAAAAACCACTAGTCCATAGATAACCTCGTTGTTTAACTTCTTAAAGGTTTTGTTTTTTTTCCTTGCTTCTCCCTATTCCACAGAATAAGAAACACAAAATAGCATTATATTGGATTAACTGAGACATCAGAAAGCAAACACACCTTGTCCTGGTTATATCTCCCAGCATTGTAGCACGTTGCCAAAGAAATAAGAAAGAGGATTTAGCTATAATTCAGTTCCAAGATAAAAATCCAACACAGGAATCTAACTTATTTCAGATACTCTGTCACTCCTTATCCACCTACTGCTGCCAAGACCTACATTGCCAAAAGGCTGATGGAAGATTAAATCAAAAACCAAACCCCACCCTCTGATCCAGAAAACAGGAGCCAGCGTGCTGACTCCATCTGCCACGCAGATTCAGGGATGCCCAGCTGAAGATGGGCTGCTCTTGGTCCATCTGCAAAACGTGTCCCAGACCAATTGCCTGACTTACAGCAAATCTGGAAGGTTTTTTCAGGAGAAGATACCTGAAAAAAGAGCTTGGCATTTTCCCTGTCCCATCCAATATTTTCCTTTTTCTCCACTTTTACAAAGACCCTCCATGCAAATGTATTAATTCATGACCTGCTCTGCTTCTGCACATGCTGGTGTCTTGCTTATCCTTGAGGGAGAAATGGGTGAAATGGTTCACTGGACAGTTTTGTTCCAACCAGACATTCAGATTTTCCTCCCACCTTTTATTTCCCACAGAACTTTAGTTTATCTTCCTTCTGAATAAACAAATGCAATTTTACTTTGTTTTGATGAGGAGAATGGGGAAGGAAACAAGGAGAAAGAATTTGAAATCTTCAATATTTAGGCTTATAAGAGAGACTTTTAAAACACCCCCAGATGAATTGCTTTAAATCACCTGGGTTAAAAAGGCAATTACATGTAATCAGAAATTACTTCCTCAGGTGGGTTGCAGGTGTCACACCCGATGCATAGTAAGGAAATGTACAGGAGGTGTCAGATGTTTCCCTTGTACATGGATTATTTTCAAACCAAGCTATCAAAAGTATCTTCACTTTCCTTGCTCTCCTCTCTACAGGTTAAGGGAAATAATAAGTGGAAATTTCCACTACTACCAAGAATACATTGATTAAACTAAAAAAACAAAACCAAAAAAACAACCAAACAAAAAAAAAACAACAGCCCTGCCTTTTTTGATGTCATTAATTAACAAATTTTCACAGAGATTCACAAACCTCAAGTGATTCCTGTGGGAGAAAGCATGAGGAGCAAAAGTAATAATCTAAAAACAATTTAAAATAAAACCACAACCTATGATCCTATCAGAAGGCAGCTCCAGCAGCAGGCTGACCTTACTGCCTAATAACAACTGATTTCTTTTTTTTTCTTTAAGCAGAACAAGGTACCAGATGGGGAAACCAACCAATATTCATCATCATGTGCAATCCCAGAAATGCTGTAGCTATAATATGAAAAGATAACGGACCATATGTGCTCCAAAAATGAACCAAAAGAGAACGCAGCTCATTCACTTCATTTTCATTGCACTGGTCTCACCCTCTGAGCTTTAATTTGCAGGCACTGAAGGTGAAACTCAAACTGTTTAATCTGCATCATCGTTATGTACATACAAAGGTTTAGGATTCTACAAGATTTCATAGAAATAAAGGTGGTTTTTAAAAGTACAATGATACAATGAGAGCAGCATTATGCACAGGAAGTATTTCCCTTAGAACAAGGAGCAGGGTATCAGAAGTCCTCGCTTCTGCTATTCATAACATCTTTGAAATGGGGTTTGGGGACAAATATAGAATTATAGAAGTTATTGGGCTGGAAGGGGCCTTCAAAGGGCACCTAGTCCATCCCCCTGCAGTGAGCAGGGACATCTTCACTCGAGCAGGTTGCTCAGAGCCCCATCAAGCCTGACCTTGAATATCTCCAGGGAAGGGGCTTCCACTACCTCGCTGGGCTGTTCCACTGATCCACCACCCTCATATTGAAGAACTTTTTCTTGCTCTCCAACCTAAATCTCCTCTTTTCTAGTTGAAAACCATCACCCCTCAACCTGATAGGAGCCTAATCCTGCAGTGAAGCTGTGGCTTGCAAGGGTACAGATCCTCCCATGAAAGTAATTAATATGAAACTGGATAGATTCAGAGTGAAAATTAGAGCAATGGGAAGAGTTGGTGTCCTGGTTCTGACAGGATAGAGTTAATTATCTTCTCAGGAGCTGGAATAGCTGTGGTTTAGGTTCAGTGTGGGATTTGCTATGAGAAGAATGTTGATAAGGTGCTGATGTTCTCAGTTGCTGCTGGAGCCCAAGGTCACTGTGTTGGGCTGGGTCACAGCTGCATTAGGACTGGGAGGGGGAGGTGCAGTGAATAGCAAACCCCAAACTGGCACTGGGCTCTGCCAATGAGATATTCCATCTCCTGTCCCCCATGGGCAGTATATTATCTGGGGCTGAACAGAAAGGCGGGGGGATTCTCTCTGGCTCTCACTCGGGCTCTGGCTCTCCCGGGATTGTGGTTTCGGGTCGGGATTGTCGCTGCTCCGGGATCGTTCTCTGGGAACGGGCCGGGCTGGGTCGGTGGGTGGTGAGCAATGGCCCTGGGTGTCACTCATTTGTATAATTTGTTAATGTTATTATAATCATTATTATTTTACTATTAGTATTATTTTCATTTTCTCTCTATTATTAAACCGTTCTTCTCTCACCCTACAAGCCTCCTTACCATTGCCCCCCAGTCCTCTCCCCCCTGGGGGTGTGGGGGCAGTGTGTGAACGGCTGTGTTGGCTGTTGGCCAAGGGCTACCCCAGTGAAACTATCCCAGTTGTTTTTCTGAAGTCTGTTATTTTAGAGTGCAGGAGTGAACCACGCTTGCCTTCAGCATAATCATTTCCTCTCCCCGTCCCCTGTCTGCCTGCCAGCCCCCTGCGCATGTCACCTTGCCACCGCTGAGCCGGGTTCAGGGAGCAGACCTCTGGTTTGCACTGTGGCATGTTCACTTGCTCACATCTTTCTGCTCTGGTCCAGTAGAAGAACAATGGTGATTAGACATCCTGGCTGCTTGTTAGTGAACAGATTTCCCCTGTGGGAATCAGTCACTGAACCCACAACTGCCTGGAGGATGGAGCAGGTTCATTAGAGAAACTTAACAGGAGAAACCCGGCTCTCCTCTACTCTCCAGCTCTTTCAAAAAGGATTTCCATCATGCCTGCCTGTTAGCAGCCTTCTTGGGGATTAGATAAAGAGGCTATCAAACTGACCATCTCAGACAGGCAGGGTGAGGGACTAGCTGTTCTCCAATTCCAATGAGCTGTGGTTAATGCAGCATCTGCCTTGTCTGTCTCCTGCCTGCCCATGTATTAACGCACAGCTTTGCACCGTGCCCTCAGCCTCTCAAGCATGTAATAAATGGAGAGCCAACTCACTGGAACCTCCTGCAGCAGCTGATATTAGAAGTTGTTTTGCTGTGGCTGCTCATTTGGAAGCTCTTGGTTTTGGCAGGACAGCAGAAGTAACCACAGCTGAAAACACACGTTTGGAAAGTCGATGGCGTTCAAACGAGCTCCCGCTAAAGCTCCAGCTCAGGAGCGATGTGCCATGTGCTGCCCACCTGCACCCTCCTGGGGCAGGGAGAGGTGCTGGGAGAGCATCACAACCCTGGAAAAAGGATGGATGTGGGTTATTTTTCTAGCTGTTTGCAATTTTCTGCCACTTGATAGCATACAACAACAAGGGAAAGCTCTCTTGCTTTTGCTGTAATCAGAGGTTGGCTTTCACTTGTTTCCCGTGAAGACAGAGAGCTTCTGGTGCTGAGTGTTCCCTGAAATAAGAAACTTTATCCTGCTCACTGGCTATAATCTTGAAATAAACTGCTCTCGCCTGAGTTGGGTGGAAGGTGTAAATTACACCTTTCCAACAGCCAGGCCGTTTCTAAAGTTACTCCCTTACATTTTCACTCCACTATCCAAAAAAAATAAAAGACCCATCTTATGCTGCACCTTCTACTTAGCAGACAAACCAATGGCACTCAAGGCTTTATTTAACCACTTATGTCAATGATTAGGAAGGTATGTCAAGTAGTAGCAACCTGTAGGAAGGTTACTGCTTCAGTGATCTTTTATCCACAGTTTATTCTGTTTGAAATTGGCCACTGGATTCAAAACATATAGGAGAAAGAGGAGGAGGGTGAAACAGAAGGTCTGGCAGACACACAGAACATTTTCCCATCAGCTTTTTTCCATAGGGCAACCAAAGCTACAAAATTGAGACACACACCCACTGCAACACACAAAAAAAAAGGGTGCTAGCCTGTGTTTTTTCTTAGCTCTTTTAAATTGGAGCAGAGATATCGCAATGTGTGGATGTGAGATGAAACCTACGGTGTCTACAAAGTGAAAAATTAGACCAAAGTGGTGGCTCCTCTAGAAGAAGGGGTAATGTTACCCCCTCCTCTCTGACTGTGTATTTTAAGATGAAAGAAAGAGCCTTGTGGTGGTTTGAAGCCAAACACAGTCACTCCCTCACTCTCCACCCCCATCCAGGGTGTAGGGGAATTGGCAAGAAAAGGGCAAGGAGAGTGAGGGGCTGAGATAAAAACTATTTACTGACTAAAATACAATGATAATGTTAATAACAGCAATAACAGAATATGCAGATGAGTGATGCCCAGGACAGTTGCTCACCACCCGCCGACCCATGCCCAGCCTGTCCCAGCCAGCGATCCCGGAGCACAGACAGTCCCCAAACCCAAACCCCGGGAGAGCCAGAGCCCGAGCCATCCCCGAGAGAATCCCCCCGATTTCCGGTCAGTGCTGGGTCATGTCCTGCCCATGGGGGACAGGAGATGGAATATCTCATTGGCAGAGCCCAGTGCCAGTTTGGGGTTTGCTATTCACTGCACTTCCCCCTCCCAGTCATTCCACTTGCAAACTACCCAAACACGGTGACCTTGAGTTCCAGCAGCAACTGACAACTCAAACACAGCTTTTCTAGCTACTAAGAAGAAAATTAACTCTATCCTAGTAAAACCAGGACACTCAGTAAAAACATGCGTGGAGCCTACACCCCATGGCCACTGCAGGGGTTTCTTTCCAGCACATTGGGGTCTGCTGTGAGGCTGGTTCAGACACTCACTAAACCTAAAACCAGCTCCTGCCATGCCTCACTTTTCTTTATCTAAATCCTTCTTTATCTAAACCTGAAGCCTCTGGGCTTCAGAACCCAGAGCTGGACTCTAAAAAATGCTGCCCCATCCAATACGTTGTCAGCAGGTTGCTTAGGGGGAAAAGAGATGGATCTCCTCTCATATCACCCCCAAAACTATTAAATACAGGGAAGGTCAGTTTAGCACATACCCATTTTGGAAAGTCATCATGGATCTGCTTGTGAGGTTATTACTCTCTTAAACTAACTCTTCCTGTTGTTGCTGGTGCTGCTTCTCTTGCTCTGGAGTAAGTTAAACAAATCTGCTCTCCAGGCGGTTAAACACATACAAATGGCAGCTCTAGAACCCCCCCACTAGAATCTACCATCTTGTTTCCCACAGCCTGTGAGAGTTAAAGTAAAAATCCATAAAAAGGAAATTCAGTGCAAATAAACCAAAGCTAAAAATCCATGGAAGTGTAACACCCAGAAGCCAAAGGCGGCTGGCAGGCAGGAGCAGCCCTACTCTGTCACACTAACGACGTCGGTCACTCACTCCAAATCACTGCCCCGACAGGAAATCGCCTCTTTCGAGCGCTCCTCCTCTCCTCCAGAGACAGCCACCGGGCAGAGCAGCAAACAGAGTCGCTGGCACGATCTTCACAGAATCACAGAGTCACAGAGTGTCAGGGGTTGGAAGGGACCTCGAAAGCTCATCCAGTCCAACCCCCTGCCGGAGCAGGAACACCCAGATGAGATCACACAGGAAGGTGTCCAGGCGGGTCTTGAACATCTCCAGAGAAGGAGACTCCACACCCTCCCTGGGCAGCCTGTCCCAGGGCTCTGGCACCCTCACAGTAAAGAAGTTCCTTCTCAAGTTTAAGCAGAACCTCCTGTGTTCCAGCTCACACCCATTGCCCCTTGTCCTATCATTGGACATCACTGTGAAGAGCCTGGCCCCATCCTCCTGACACTCACCCTTCAGATATTTATAAACATTAATGAGGTCCCCCCTCAGCCTCCTCTTCTCCAAGCTAAAGAGCCCCAGCTCCCTCAGCCTTTCCTCATCAGGGAGATGCTCCACTCCCTTCATCATCTTGGTGGCTCTGTTCTGGACTCTCTCCAGCAGCTCCCTGTCCTTCTTGAACTGTGGGGCCCAGAACTGGACACAATATTCCAGATGTGGCCTCACCAGGGCAGAGTAGAGGGGAAGAAGAACCTCTCTGGACCTACTGACCACCCCCCTTCTAATGCACCCCAGGATGCCATTGGCCTTCCTGGCCACAAGGGCACAGTGCTGGCTCATGGCCATCCTGCTGTGCACCAGGACTCCCAGATCCCTTTCCCCTACACTGGTCTCTAGGAGATCATTTCCCAACCTGTACTGGAACCTGGGGTTGTTCCTGCCCAGGTGCAACACCCTATACTTGCCCTTATTCTATTTCATCAAGTGTTTCCCTGCCCAGCTCTCCAGCCTGTCCAGGTCTCTCTGGATGGCAGCACAGCCCTCTGCTGTGTCAGCCACTCCTCCCAGCTTTGTGTCACCAGCAAACTTGCTGACAGTGCCCTCTGTGCCCTCATCCAGGTCATTTATGAATATATTGAATAATACTGGTCCTAGTACTGACCCCTGAGGGACTCCACTAGACACAGGTCTCCAACTAGACTCTGCCCCATTGACCACCACTCTCTGGCTTCTTCCCACCAGCCAGTTTTCAACATTTTTTGTAAAGCAATTGATAGGAATGTGCCTTCTGCAAAGAATAATGCTGGTGAAAATATACCCTCCTAGTTTTAAATGACGTGTAGGACCGTGTGTTTATTCAAGTGTTTCTTGCAGGCTTGACCTCTGGCTCAGCTCACAGCACTACATCACTGAGCTATGGTTTCCAGAGCCTTTTATTTGGTGATCTACCACCCACATTCACCATGTGCATGGTAAGGGCTGCAGCTTCCCTGAGGAAAGATCAAACCTCTCCTTGGCTGTGGATTCTTGCCTGAGATCACAGCAAAATTCATCTGGAATCCAACGTTAGCATTTGACACATATCATAGAATCATAGAAGGTGCTGGACTGGAAGGGACCTTCAAAGGTCACCTAGTCCAACCCTCTGCAGTGAGCAGGGACATCTTCACTAGAGCAGGTTGCTCAGAGCCCCATCAAGCCTGACCTTGAATATCTCCAGGGATGGGGCAACTACCTCTCTGGGCAGCCTGTTCCACTGATCCACCACCCTCATATTGAAGAACTTTTTCCTAATATCCAACCTAAATCTCCCCTTTTCTAGTTTAAAACCATCACCCCTCGTCCCATTGCTCCATGCCCTTGTGAACAGTTCTTCCTCAGCTTTCTTAAGGTCCCTCTGGAGCCAATATCCTCATATCAACAATCTTTGTATGGCAAAGTCAATATATACATAGGTACAGCCAAGATCAAAGCTTCTGAAGCAGTGGCATGAATCTGAGACCTGCTACATATAATGTATAGAATCCTTACCTCAGGCCTTTTAATGAGAGATTCTCGTTAAAGAATATGACTGGGGGCTCCTTGTGCACAGTTTAAAGGAAAGTGAACATCACTGAAGCCATTCCAGAGCCTGTTATCTCCTCCTCAACCAGGGCTATCATCACCTACAAGCTTTTTAAGCTAAAATAAAACTGGCTTGGAAGGAGTGGTGAGACTGCTGTGAAAAGGGAGCTTGAAAATAGATCCTATCTGAAAGGAAAATCTCTCCTGGGAAACTTTACTGATCTCAAACAAACCAAGAGGGTTTGCTCTCAGTGCCTGATGGGATCTTAAAGGCATGGTAGGTGATAATGATCCCTGTGTCACATGGACATGCTGACGTTGCAAAATTAACCGGGACCAGTGTCTCACTGCCACCTTTTCAACAGGAAAACACAAGGTTTCAGGGCTTCCTAACCCAGAATTCTTATTTACTCCCCCAAAGCTCCATCAAGTCCAATGTTCTTCCCTCATCTTTCCACCTTGAGCTGATTTTTGGTAGCTGCATTTCTTCCTTCTCACTCATCCACTTCACACTTCATTTGTTCTTTCAGTATTGTTCTACCCATCCTGCTCCACTTTTCACGTGGCTCACATCCCTTCTCACCTAAGTCAACTAACCTCCTCCTCTAAACCTTATCCTGAAAGCTCCTCTGCTTGCTGCGATCCCAACTGCCCCAAATTGGCTGCTGCTGCTCCACAATGTCCCCAGTGCTGCTGCTGACCATCAGCTCCCGTCACCACTGGCCACTGTAGAGATCAGACCTGCTCCTGGAGAAG
>OU015534.1:33371936-33534436 GCA_907165065.1 Caprimulgus europaeus | reverse complement strand
CCCAGAGAAGCTGTGGCTGCTCCTCCCTGGCAGTGTTCTCGGCCAGGTTGGATGAGGCTTTGAGCAACCTGGTCTAGTGGAAGGTGTCCCTGCTGCTGGCAGGGGGGTTGGGACTGGATGAGCTTTCAGGTCCCTCCCAACCCAAACCAGTCTGGGGTTCTGTGATTCTATAATTCTGTATGTGGTGGTCCTGACCTCATACTTTATTCACCCCTCTACCAAGCGTTCAGATGATGATAGCATCTTCATCCAACAACCTTCTTCTCTTATTTCTCCCCCTCCAGCCACCCAACCCCTTTCTTTCAAAACTAGATCTGAAGCAGCTTATGGCACATCACGCTTTCCTCTCGCTAAACCTCTTCTGTCCCCAGCTGGGTAATGTAACTGTAGATGACATTGGAAAAGATATCTAAATATTCTTAGTTTTTAGGATGTTTGTGTTTGGATTGAAGTGCTGTGACTGAACAAATGGCCCAAATATGCAGTATCAGACCACATCTGGTGCTGAAAAATTCAAGGACAATCTATCTGAGACTTATGATGCTGTCTTCAGAGTTAGAATTACCTGCTCTAGAAATCAACCTCATCACTATCCTTGATTTAAAACTCAGGGTCTGATGAGGTGGGAAATGTGCAATGTTTCTGTATTTACTGCTTTATGACTTCAAGAGCAAGGGTTTCCATCGCTTCAGAGTTCATTACATTTCACAAATTGGCAATATCTTTTGGGAAGCATTGCTGGAAAAAAAATAAGTAAGAAGAGCAAAAAGTGGAACAAGAATAAAGAAAACAATTCAAAAAGAACAAAAGCAATTAATGAGTTAAGCATTCTATTTTAAATATAATAGCAAGAGTGAGTCATGAAGAGTCTTTTCATTTCTGAGCTAAGCTAGATGTGTGTGTGGATGTATTTGCCAATTGTTTCTCCCAGAAAAGAAGCATGCTTTGCAGGATATTTTTTTTACAAAGCAGATTTTTTTAAATCCATATTAATATCTTGTCACATCTGCTGGAGACATTTTTATTGTGTCCAGATCTAGAACTCAGAAGAGTTGTTGATGTTACCAACAATCCAATTCAATACATGGCTATGATGTCAGACACCAGGAGAGAAAACATTGGTAGAAACCTATGTGGACTACAGATGTTATATCTGCATTTTCCACTGGGTTTGTACTACACTCTCATCTAGAACTGCAAGTTGCAGACCTACATGGTTGGCATCTAGGTAGGTTCGTAGCAGTACACACTCACAGCTGTCCTCGGCACAGGTTTACCAGGGACTGGTGTCACAGGCTAAAGACCATGTGGTTGTATTGTCAATCCTGTTGATGATGTTATCCTCCTGAGGGTACAAACCTGTTAACTAGTCTCCAGGATTTGTTGGTTTAAAGCTTAACTGGTATGGGTCCACCTGGGACACCCCAATTATCTGTTTGTCATCCACATGCCTGTACCCCAATACCCGCTATACTCAAGTCCAGAAGATCATGTTGCTGCCTTCCACCACCTTCAGGAGATTGGTCAAATCACCACCTGTGTATGAAGAGCAGGACAAGGTATTTCCCTTGGAGAAAACAACAACAGTGTGATGAAAAAGCCTGGACTTTGCTTCAGCCTCTCCCATCTCTTCACTCACCACTTCCAGCTGCTGGGGTCAGCTGTTGTGCTTTTGAGAAAATCCTGCAGAAACCAGTAAGGAAACTGTCCTTGTTTCCTGCCTTCTAACATAGGTTCTGAAGGGACTAAAGCAGCTTATGGATCTTTTCTATGAGGTTTGAGAGGTTTCCATGAGTTTTTTCTTTTTTAGGTCTACTAGAAGCTGCAATATTGATTGACCCAATTTTTCCTTGTATGAGACAAGCCACGAGACTACCCCTAAATAACTTTAGACAAGTTTCAGTGACCACACCACTGAGAAAAATATCATCTATCTCAAAGCAGGATGGTTTCAATTATTGGTTTGAGGGAAGGATTGGTCTTCTTCAAAATCATTGTAAAAAACTTCATTGCTGGGGCCAAGGAAGAAAAAAAGAAAGAGAGAGGATGTGCTCAACTTTGTGATCTATCCTTTCAGCTTAATTGCTCCATTTCTTGCTCGTCAAGCTCCAAATTGGACAAATTGCAAATACACATGGGTATATCAGAATCACAGAATCCCAGACTGGTTTGGGCTGGAAGGGGCCTGAAAGCTCATCTAGTCCCAACCCCTCTGCCAGCAGCAGGGACACCTTCCACTAGACCAGGTTGCTCAAAGCCTCATCCAACCTGGCCGAGAACACTTCCAGGGAGGAGCAGCCACAGCTTCTCTGGCCAGCCTGGGACAGTGTCTCACCACCCAGAGAGGAAACAATTTCTTCCTAATATCTAATCTAAACCTGCCCTCTTCCAGTTTAGAGCCATTTCCCCTTATTCTGTCACTCCCTGCCCTTGGCCAAAGTCCCTCTCCACCCTTCCTGGAGCCCCTTCAGGTACTGGGAGGCCACTGGAAGGTCTCCCTGGAGCCTTCTCTTCTCCAGGCTGAACAGCCCCAACTCTCTCAGCCTGTCCTCATAGGAGAGGTAAATGTGGTTTTTAAATACCTATATGGTAAATGTGGTTTTAAATACCTTATATTTTAGAAATAAAGGAATGAAGAGGACGACAATTGACATGCAGAACCCAAAAAGGAAAGGAAAATCCTCTGTGTCCTGGCAGCCTGGTTATATGCACACCATGACTATCCCACTAGAGCATATTTTTGCTGATTAATTGGTGGACAAACCTCTCACTGGGCATCACAGCGCCGGTTGCCAGATTTCCCTGAGATTTTCTTTTCCAACGTTCAGGCTGAGAATGTGTTGAAGCAGATAAATTACACTGAGAGGTCTCAGCAGAAGGGCTCAGCGCATCAGTGAGTGACCCCGCAGATCGCGATGCCGAGCTCGTGGCCAGGCACCGCCGCCAGTGTGAGGATTCAATCAGAGCGCGGAAGGGAGCGATGCTGGAGTTGGATTGCAGCAGGCAGGGGTCATGATGAGAAACAGTGGCTGGTCACCCAGGAGACATTTGAGAAGAGCATCCTGTCCACACAACATACCTGAAGCCATCGGATTAGCATTCACAGGGAAAGCTTGCAGGGAAAGGGGAGAAAATGAAAGTAAAATGAATGTAGAAATAGCTGCAAAGCCACCAACATGTGTATCTTCGTGGAGTAATGAAAGTAAAATGAATGTAGAAATAGCTGCAAAGCCACCAACATGTGTGTCTTCATGGAGTAATGAAAGTAAAATGAATGTAGAAATAGCTGTAAGCCCCCCAACATGTGTGTCTTCATGGAGTAAAGGTGAAGCTGCACATGGCTGTGCATATGCAGAGGTACTCATGCAGCATTCTGCACTTTCAATGCTGGTGAAAACATCAGTGCAAGACAAATAAGGTGTCAGAGGTAGAAATTAAAACAAAGGGTAGTACTACCAGGGATGCTTAAAACAAAACCAAACTAACAAACAGAAGACCAACACGGACACAGACAACAGGAAAAAAATTAACACAAGTGACAAGATAAAATTGGTTTCATTGCTCAAAATATTCTTCGGTGTTGTGATCCGTAACGATGACAACAGAAATGTAAATGGAAGCTGGCAAGTCAAAGTCCTGTTAAAGGCAAAGTGGCTTAATAGGAGATGTGTCCTTAAGGGGTTTTCTGGAGTGGAAGTTTAACTGAACCCAAGCAGATGATTCTATGATTCAATGCACCATTGCGTGCAGCAGCCCTTGCACAGCAAGCAGGAGAGGTTTACCTGAACCAGGGGTGACGGCTTGAAACTGGAAGAGGGGAGATTGAGATGAGATATTGGGAAGAAATTCTTGGCTGTGAGGGTGGTGAGACACCGGCCCAGGTTGCCCAGAGAAGCTGTGGCTGCTCCTCCCTGGAAGTGTTCTCGGCCAGGTTGGATGAGGCTTTGAGCAACCTGGTCTAGTGGAAGGTGTCCCTGCTGCTGGCAGGGGGGTTGGGACTGGATGAGCTTTAAGGTCCCTTCCAACCCAAACCAGTCTGGGATTCTGTGATGATATGCAAAATATTCAACATGTTGGTTTTCTGATGTGATCCTTTCAGGCAGACTTGGCTGTAAGTTTTATTTCCATCAAGTTTAAAACACAGATGGTTCTGTACAATACACAGAGGGTTTACATTCTACCTCTGAGTCCATGAGAAAATAACATTTCACTTTGAAAAAGTTGATTTTAAAAGTCAAGCCACATCAAACATTAGTGAGGAGGATTTTTTATTAGATATTTTAAATGTGGGCAATTGAAATGAGCACTGCTGCACTACAGTAACCTTTGCATTGAAACCAGACTTATTGAGCTTAACTGCCTAGACGCTAATTAAAGCATCTCTCATCCTGTTTGTCCTATTCAGCATTATGCTCCCAGCTTAGAATGGCTTTCATGAAGCTAAGGCAGGGGTAAGTGTTAATAGCATTTGATTATTTCCCAGGTACAATAAAGAGATTTCTTTGGCTGCAGCTGAGAGCCTCCAGGGAAAAACTAGTGCATAAGAAGAGTGGGAACGTACCCTCAAAGCATCGCTGCTTCACTGTTTGAGCTCTGAAGTCTGACCCTAAAGCAATGGATAGATGTCCATACATTTATCTAGAAGCTGCCTTTATGCATTGTGTCTATCTAGAGTGGTGTCCTTTGAGAGCTCTGCCAGCAACTAAGTGAATTATTGGGAGGCCACATAAAAGAATGGGCAATGAAGCTGATTCAATGACTAAACCTGGGGAAAAAAAATGATAGGATCACTTGAGTGCTCATGGAATGTTGTTGTATATAAATAAGAGCCTTCAGCAAGAGGTGAGAGTGACTCATGGGATCTATACAAATGGCCTCATTGTTGTCAATGGAAAGGTGGCTGCCAGTGGAAACCTCAGCACGAGGATACTCAAAGGCAGGACAGAGAAACTCAGAAGGAAAATGAAGAGCCTGGATCTTTCCTTCTACCATCTGTGCATTTGTACTTCCAGAGGATCTGCCATGTGGCATCACCTCCACCCCACACAGGGTCTGAGCTGCTAGAGGAGGCAAAGGCCAGAGGACATCCCTCCCTGTTCAACCACTGACCTGCTCTGTCTTTGGAAGGGTTCCTTCATTTATACAATGAGGAAACAAGATCCAGTATCTGTATGATCTGCTGAGAATAGCATTATCCAATCCCTAGGCACTGACTATTAATTAGGAAACTATGAAGAAGAGTCACTTTAAAAAAAAAAAGTTGTCTCTTAGCAACTCAGCCTCTCCAGCTCCAAATAAAGAATTAGAATGTGAAAATGTCACATTATTTTCCACAGTAATTTTGAAATTTGGCTTAATTAAAGCTTATGTTCTAGCTGGATTACCAAACAAGTAACTGGCAGTTACAGGGACAGATAATTTCTGTCTGTCTATGTAACTGGGATGAAAGTCCTGTGTTGATATTTCAACAGTGCTGCATATGAGACACAGTTTAGTTCAGAGGATTGCTCCTGGGATCCGAGCATTGCCACCATCAGGTCATTAACAAAGTCTAGATCAGCTCCCCAGCGACTCTAACCGAGCTGTTTTAAAGGACAGCTGCTCGAAGAACAGAGCATGATGCTGTAGAGGGATCCAAGAGTGGATGCATCTATAGAAATATTTCCCTTCAGACTCTGCAAACTCAAACTCCTTTCGGGGCCTGATGGTGGGAAATGCCAAGGAGTTCCTGAGATCCCCTGTTTTGTCACTCTTTGCAGTTGCCATGGGATTTTGCTTGTGAGTTTACAGGAAGACATACACAAAATGTCACCAAATTTGGGAATTAACTTCTTAACACCAAGGTACTCTGAAGAAGGAGACATTCCTTATTGTGGTGCTGGATGCACAGGGGATCGCTCCACCTATGGTGCACATCAACTCATCCCTTTACAAAAGCTTTAGACTATCAAAACATGCATATTCATGACTTTTCCAGGAAATTATTAACATATTCATCACATTTCCAACTCATTAATACATTTATACATCCTTCTCACATGCATACTGGTCATCTTTTTGGTCTTTTGGAGTCCTCTGGTGGTCACTGAAACTTTTCTCACTGTGCCCTTTAGTTGAACTTTTCTTTTGCTCGTGCTCAGTTCATCTCTTGGCCTGTTCACAACACTTCTGTCTCCACACAACTGGTTTATTCTGCCATCACCACCTTATCTACCCTATTGCAAAGTTTTGATGCCTCAAGTCTCCTGTTGTCTATTTTAGACCACAAACTTGACCAGGCCTGGCTGGTAGGTAACTGACTTCTAATGTCCCGTTGTTCAAGCAGAAGGGGATGTTCTTTCAGAAGGGTATCAATAATACCCTGGAGTTGCTGCCTATTCCACAAAATTCATTAGAAGCAGTGCTTCCATGCAGTTATCATAACACAGCTCAGTACCTTCAAAATGAAATGACCCAGTTCAGCTGCACAAAGAGTTCAGGTCCCACTGCTGTGATCCTTGCATAGGTGTTCATGAAGCTTGAGGAGGAATGAGTCCAGAAGGCTCACAAAATGTTCTCTGAAGCTCCCCAAAATTGAACTGTCATTGAGGTGACATTTCTTTGGGTTCTTCAGCAGAATCCTCACCTTGGTGGGGTGGTACAAACAGGGATAACTTCAGAGCCAACACCTTTATCCCCATTTGTTCCAGCAAAGTTGAGCACAGTTCAGCGATGCTCAGCTTCAGAGGATCTCTAATCCTGCTGCACTCCAACCACGCAGTCAGTTTGCTGACACAAGTTATGAATCAGAGGACTTTGCCCACCCCCAGCACTTAAATGAAACCAAAGACCCCACTGTGAGCTCTCCAAGTGCCCTGTGGTGCACAGCCATCATCTACACCCACCCATGCTCTACCAGCCTTCAGTGCTACCACGTGTCACAGTGATGCAGAGGAGATTGAGGGCACCTTGGGCTGCTAGTGTAGGCTTAGTACAAAACTAAGTGGTCTTCCAGGTGTATCTTAAAAGTCTGGTGCAAGGCAAAACCCACAGCCTTGTTACAGAGCCAGAAACAGACCATGGCTCTCAAGCCCCAGTTCAGTAATTCACCTATCATCTAAGTCATTGTCCCACCACACCATGGAAATAAAATCTCAGTATTCATCTCCAGATAAACACATGTTATTATTCCCATAAAAGAAAATGAGGCAAAGGAATAACCACAGGGTTTTTTTTGCCTATGGCATATGAAATACACTTGAAAATCCTCCCAGCTCATAGTAAATCTTCCTCGTTGTTTAGAATTGTAGAAGATGCAGTCTTTGAAACTTTTAAATATTTAATCTGCATCTTTATGAATCCAAGGCAAAGTCTGGATTGCAAGGTGCAATGAGGAAGGGGGAGTATTTTTGTTCTAGTAAACACAAGTGTAGCCTGTTTCTAATGAGTAGCAATCAAGAGACACTGCAGGGACACAGAACATAAAATAGCGAGAGAATCCAATATGCTGCTATTCCTAGCAGTTCTCAAAATTAATTCAAAACTGCACCCATTACAAGAGTTAACAGCAAAGTAGAGCTCCATGTCTGTAAATATTAGGACCGTGGCTGAGAGCTTAATTTCCTCCCCTCCCTTAATTAAATATGGCAGCTTACAGCTAAATTACACAATGTGGCCACAGTTTGTAAACAAAACAATCAATGTTCCAAATGTTTGTGCCTAATAAATAGATATACTGCTGTCTCAGCTAGAATTGTGCCTCATGCAATAGTTCACTTCCAAATAGGTATATCTCTGATTAAACATTGGGTTATTAATTTCTCCATGGCCAGTGCAAAATGATGGAACAGAAAGCAGCTTTCTGCTGTAGCATCTTGTGAAAAATCACACCCAAAATCTTAATAAAGTAGCTCCCAATCTGTTTCAAATCGAATTCTCCCAGAGTTATATGTTGTCAGCCTGACCCAAATGCTTAAAATGCATTAATATTTATGCTTTAAACTGGAAAAAAAACAACAACCCAATCACTGAGTATGATAATCCGAGAATCAGGCTGTGCCCCACTGCACCTCGGTGGATTTGACTGCCTGATCTTTTCTCATCCTTGTGTAACCCCAGCATCCCCGCTTCATTTAATTCCTTAAGCTTTAATTAAAAAACAGCAATGAAAGCCAGCAAGACAAAGCAGCTGAAAATTCCTTTCTAGCTCACAGAACAGCTAATATCGCTCTGAGCAGAGACAGCAAACACCACGTTGGAATACAAAGGTGGCCTACTGAAACTTAATCTCTCTTCTGTTGTAGCCTGCTGAGAATGCTTTACAGAGCTGCTCTTTTATTTATAGACTTGTATCAGGGGAAGAGGAAACCATAAAACTTGTCCAGGAGTTTGTGCATCACATTCACTGGTCTTTTATCTGGTTTTCTCCTCCTGTCTTTGAATGATGAGTCTGGAGTTCACCTAACTTACCCCAGGAAAACACCAACAAAAGGTTACTAAGGAGGTACAAAGTCCTCACCTCATTGAGAGGCTACAGAGACACTGTCACAAAGCAGGAGATGCTGGTTTGGTTTGCTGCTGCAAGAGGTGGAGATGGAAAGATTGCATCAGAACCAAGTTTCAATGGCCAAGGGTGGTCAATGCAAGGACAGCCCAGATGTCTCTCATAATACGAGTGTATCAAGAGCAGTGTTGCTTCTGACCCGGTTACAAAATGCTCTCCCACCACAGAGCTAACAAGAGAGTCCTCAGGGGCCAGAGTGTGTCAAGAGTAAGTTTTTCTGCCATCACATTAGCCTCCTGAAGTGATGTAGACTTGATGCACACATCAACTGTGTCAACACTGGGGATCGCACATAGGTCATCATGTTGTCTGGACTAGACAGGATCAGCCAACAACCACCACCAGCAAACCCACTGATACAAAGACAATCCAGGCCATCCAGGCTGATGAGGACCTTGGCACAACAAGCTTCTTTGTCAAGCCACCATGTGACTTGCTATGTGACTGCAAGCTACCGCCAACATGAGCTGGCCACAGAGCTACCATGCAGACGGGAAGGTTTTGCTGAGAAAAATTCAACTCTCCCATCTCTCTGCAGCTTATCATGCTCATATTTCCCTGCCTGAACAAAACCTTCAGCCCCTGGTAGGATGAAAACACAGAACTGGCTCTTTCAGTAACTATCAGACCAAAGAATTTCACACATCCATCACCAAACTGCCAGGTTTTCAGGTGCCCACCATCTCCCCTGACACAAAGGCGAGCATCAGCACTTCCACCGTAAGCTCCAGCTGTTGCAGAGCTTTATTTCAAGCTCCAGGAGCTGGAGGAGCAGCTTTGATCATGTTCTGAGTGGATTTAATTGTTTCAGCTGAAGCTGTGATCTCTGAAGGTGGGCGAGGAATGCTTCCCCCATTCCAGGAGCATTTTTGATGGTTTCAAATCTTAAATCTTTTCACTTAATCAGACAGAAATATTTTTAGGATCTACAAATTCACTTCCCAATTACCTTTAGGCCAAGGGAAAGCTTTATTTTAGTGAGAAGCTACTTTCTCCTATATTAACTTGCAGTTCAGAACAAAGCCATAAGTGAATCAAGAAAATTGATATCAATCTCTTCAAGTATTTTCAAGTAATTCTGAAGTCCAAGCAAAAAAAAAATCATTCAAGATGCTCAACAAATTCAGACTTCTCCACAGCATGAGTATTTTGAACAAAGTGGTGTATATGGATGAAAAAAGAATAATGGAAATAATGCTAAGCAATCTAAGTAATTTTTATAAAACTGTATGTGATATTGCTCAGTGTGATCCTGCATTTCCAAAAGCAATCTGTCCGTGCTAAAGCCTCTTTGAAAACCACGGTCTCTTTACCCACGAGGACCATTAGGACCAATGCTGTCTAATATGTTGTCTAACTCATTGTCTAATATGTAATTTTTTTGCACAATTACATTTGAGGCCACTGAAGCCAGAAACAAATATAGGAGCAGCCTTCCCTGAGGTGAATGATATTCGATGTCAAAATAACAGGCAAATAGAGCAGAAGGCCCCACTATCTTAAAGACTCTAATGCAAGCAAAACTATGGAGCACAACAGGTGGAGAAAGACTTTTTAGCAAGCCCTGTAGTGACAGAACAAGAGCAACAGGTTTCAATGGCAAGAGGGTACGTTTGCATGTAAGGAAGACGATGATAGGACAAGGGGCAATGGGTGTGAGCTGGAACACAGGAGGTTCCGCTTAAACTTGAGAAGGAACTTCTTTCCTGTGAGGGTGCCAGAGCCCTGGGACAGGCTGCCCAGGGAGGGTGTGGAGTCTTCTTCTCTGGAGATGTTCAAGACCCGCCTGGACACCTTCCTGTGTGATCTCATCTGGGTGTTCCTGCTCCGGCAGGGGGTTGGACTGGATGAGCTTTCGAGGTCCCTTCCAATCCCTGACACTCTGTGATTCTGTGGTTCTGTGAAGATGTTTTTTCTGATGAGGGTGATGGGACAAGTCACCCAGAGAAGTTGTGGATGCCCAGTTCCTGGAAGTGTTGAAGGCCAGGTTGGATGGGGCTTTGAGCAACGTGGTCTAGTGTGAGATGTCCCTGCTCATGGCAGGGGAGTGGACTGGATGATTTTTAAAGGTTCCTTCCAAGCCAAATCATTCTGAGCCTGTGATTCTGACCTCTGACCTTCATTCAATGTAAATCACAGAATCACTGAATGCTGTGAGTTGGGAGGGACCCACCAGGATGATGGAGTCCAACTCCTGTCCCTGCACAGGACAAGCCCAACATTCACACCATGTCCCTGAGGGCCTTGGCCAAATGCTGCTGGAATCTTGTCAGGCTTGGGGCCATCAGCACCTCCCTGGGGAGCCTGTGCCAGTGCTCCACCACCCTCTGCCTCAAGAACCTTTTCCTCATGGCCAACCTCACCCTCCCCTGCCACATCTTCCTGTCAATTCCCCTGGTCCTATCACTGGTCACCAGAGAGAAGAGCTCAACACCTGTTAGTCTTTCCCCAAAATTGGTGACTATGCCTTAAATTCTCCCTTTTCTGACTGGATTTTAACTGCAATGTGCTGACACTGAAGTGAAATACACTTCTGCATCTCATTTTTATACAGTCGACTTCTTTAGTTCAGTAGTTTTACGGCTTTCAATTTGACTTTTTAAATACAAGTTTATGGCGTTTCACCTTTCCCTCAGATGGATAAGCCCAGAAGAACTTTGCTGTTTGATTAAGTTATCATGCATGAAGAACCAGAAAAATTTAAGACAATTGTTCATTTAAATGGCTGTTAATTACATGCTCCTGACATAGTTATTGTACTATAAGCACACTTTGGCTAAAACTGCTGTACTATCTAATTGAACTCCAAAATATTTCTGACATTTTAATGAACACACCAATTAGTTTTATTTTACAAGACTTTCCAATGAACCACAGAGGATTAGAAAATGACATTCAAAGTCTGCATATAATTAAATTGCGTAACAGAGAAGGGGGGAAACATAGGGGCATGATGAAGAAAAAAAATGTAGGGATCCATTATCCTCCAAGAGGTGTTAGAGAAAATAAGGTCTTCAAAAAACAGAAGCTATTCTCTTTTTTTTTTACCACCAAAGTTCCCAGAAGTCAATGGAATGACACAGCATCATTGTCACCAGCCACAGAGTGGGAGCCTGGGGACTCCAGAGCCGTTATCCTGTTCCTTGTCAGACACCTCATTTGGATTTCTCTTTTATGGAAATTTTGCATAATTATTTGGGTAAGTCAAGTGGAACTTGACCAGAGTCAGCAGAGCTGTGCTGTAATGAACTAGGCATGAGGAGACAAGTAGGTGTCTGGACTTCCAAACAACCACGGTGTGTGTGAGGCTTTCTACATGAGAGATCAACTGGATAGGAACAGAAAGTGAAGGCATTTAAATCAGCTAAATTAGACTTACAGATTTCACATTTACCCACATTTGAGTAAGGCACTGAAGAAGAGGGTCAGCTCACACATGTTTTCCATGGCAATAAAGGGTTCAATGGCATGGACCCATCTCCAGCAGTCAACTCATCTCAAAGGAATGATCAGATGGCCAGAGCAGCCTGTTTTGCAATGATCAATAGCTCTGTAAAATAATCAGAAGAACAGGGAAAATCTAAGTGAAACAGAGATATTTGAGTGTACATACACAATTTAGTATGCAACAAACTGTGCCCAGATAAATCTTTGGTCTCTTTAGTCAGCAGTTCTTCAAGCTCTTTAAGCTTTCTGCTGAGCCTCCAGTCTCTGTAGGTGCTCTCTGTGCTGCAGACACTAATGCCAAATGCAGCATCCCAGCTGCACTCTGAATAAAACAGAGACCCAAAAAAATCACTGCTTTTTGGTCATAGAAGTCAGCCTTTGAATTTATCACAGGCAGGCATTTGGTTCCTTTATGTGAGAATAACCTGGTGTGCTAAGATCGAATTCCCTCACTGTATTTGTCTTGCTTTCACCCTGGTGGGTAGTGACAAAAAAAAAAGCATGATAAAGGGGAAAAAAAAAGACAAAAAAAAAGAAAAAGGAAGTATCAGTAAGCTTGGAATAATATTAAATTATAAAAGTGGATACAAAAGGCTAATGCCCATCTGAATTTCATTATACTGTAAGCAGAATCTGGTATTTGTTACAGAGGACAAATATTCTTAAAATATACGTTGCTCACAATCATCTCATGATAAAAAAAAAAGATGAATAAAATGAACTAGTTGGTCTCTGATCAAAGAAGAAAACAGAAAGAGAAAAAGAGAAATTCAAGGATGAATTTTCAACAGATGCAAACAGCTCAGGAGGAGGTTGCTGCTCAGACAAATAAAGCCACAGGATCTTGGCTTTTCTATGTAAATCGATTTCCATCAATGGAATTAGTCAGTGTGTGCCACAACGGATGAGCAAGGTTGGACAACACCACATCCTGGCTGAGGAGATGGAGATGGAGAGTGGCAACCCCTGCTAAAGGGCAGGAAACCAAATGAAATATGAGAGTAGAACCTTGATCCTAGGAGAATGTGAATCAGAGAGCAGGATTTTGTTCTGATTTTTTATTCTATCAACACAGATGATATAAAATAGTTTCCAGCAGCTTTTGGTTTGCATATTATAGCAAAAAAAATAAAAAATGAAGGGGGTAATTGAAGTATTGAAACTCTTTATCTATGGAAAATTGGGGTAGGAAAAATGAAAACTCAAAGAGGAAAATATTGCCAACTTCAAAAAAAAAAACCAAACCTTTTTCACTAAAAGATTTTACAACCTCTGGTCAGTGAAAAAATAGCAGTTTTTATTCTTGGAGATATTGTTTGCTTGGTTTGGACAGTGTGTCTTGACTTCCATCCCCCAAAATACAGAAGAAAGGGGAAAAAAACATCTCTCTAATTTTAGCTAAGGTACCTGGATGATTAGTAATGCCTCTCCAATTGTTCACATCCTAAGTCAGTGTCACACCCCTAGAAAAAAAACCTTAAAATTCTCACATTCCTCTGTTGTAAAAAGAATTTTAAAATTAATAAAAATTTGTCCTTGAAGTAGTAGAGGATTCAGCATAAGCCAGATAAGGTAAAATAAATAAATAACTGGGTAATCTCAGAGAAACACAAAAAAGTACCCATTGACATCTAAGACAATTCAGAAACTACTTACTGGGTATGACTGGAGCATGGAAAACTGCATAAAACATTCAAGATTCAGTAAATCAAGTACAAGTTTTCACTTTGGAAAGCTGTAGCTGCAGCCAGAAACAACAGCATTTCCAAAAGTATCTCCTAAAATATATATTTTCATATTGCTTAAAAGCAGTCCTTTAAAAGATTCATTCTTTGTGCATGGTGGAGAGATCAATAGACATTTTAAAGATATTTGGAATTCACTGTACAGAACAAAGAGGCACTAAAATTAGGTAATGTCTTACCTGTAGCAGCATATATATATATTTGACTTTATTTAGCTGTGCTTTGGCATATTTTGACACTTTATATGCAACACAAGGTTGGTTGCCTAAAACCTAATGTCCCAAATAAGCTTGTTTCTATTTCTCATACCTACTTCAACATCTCTTGTGGAACCACACTGCTTCTCCACAGCAGAACATTTAGTCCATTACCAACATATCTAGACAATATATATTTACCATATGGAGGGTAAAGTCCATAAAATAATATTTCTTATCCCTTGTTATTAGTCTACTGCACAGAAGACCCTTATACCCTCCAAGAATGTCTATGATCATGTTAGTTTTACTTGGTTATCTCTATATTTGCATCATCAGAGATCTACTAATGTGATTGCTGCTGTCAATGTCTTTTCTCTGTAGTCTCTAAAACCCCAGAAGGTTGAAGGCTGCTGTCTCCATCTTCATCCTGAGAAGAAGACCATGGGAATGCCCGTGTCATTTCACTACAGCAGAGCCCTCCCCAGCTCCTGTGGCTGTTTGAGCTTGGTCCTTTGCAGACACCTCCTTGCCCAGGTGCAGACCCTGACAGCTCATCTGTTGCCTGAAAAGGGTGGTAAAGCAATTTAACAGGAAATAAACCCCCTTGTGCTCCAACTCAGCCTTAGATCACTGGAGGAGCTGGGGGTGGCTGGGCTTAAATCCGGAGTGATGCCCAATCCAGCACTATCGCTCTGACACCAGCGGATGCACCCAACAGTGAGCTGCACCCCCGTGCCCACGGTTTATGGACATACACAGCTAAACCTGCAGAATTTACACAGAATCACAGAGTCACAGAGTGTCAGGGATTGGAAGGGACCTCAAAAGCTCATCCAGTCCAATCCCCCTGCCAGAGCAGGAAGACCCAGATGAGATCACACAGGAAGGTGTCCAGGCAGGTCTTGAATGTCTCCAGAGAAGGAGACTCCACACCCTCCCTGGGCAGCCTGTCCCAGGGCTCTGGCACCCTCACAGCAAAGAAGTTCTTTCTCAAATTTAAGCAGAACCTCCTGTGTTCCAGCTCACACCCATTGCCCCTTGTTCTATCATTGGACACCACTGTGAAGAGCCTGGCTCCATCCTCCTGACACTCACCCTTCAGATATTGATCAACATTAATGAGGTCCCCCCACAGCCTCCTCTTCTCCAAGCTAAAGAGCCCCAGCTCCCTCAGCCTTTCCTCATCAGGGAGATGCTCCACTCCCTTCATCATTTTGGTGGCTCTGTGCTGGACTCTCTCCAGCAGCTCCCTGTCCTTCTTGAACTGTGGGGCCCAGAACTGGACACAATATTCCAGATGTGGCCTCACCAGGGCAGAGTAAAGGGGAAGAAGAACCTCTCTGGACCTACTGACCACAGCCCTTCTAATGCACCCCAGGATGCCATTTGCCTTCCTGGCCAATTTAGCAGTGTCCCAGTCAGTTGGGGTGGCTGGTGACAGATGGACACAGTTCGATGAGACACCCCAAGTCTGAGCACATCAGTGCCGGATGCACTTGATAGTGTCCTGCACCCATCAGCCAGTCACCATCTATGGTGTCCCACAGCCTCATCAGGCAGCAGCTCAGCAAGGAGTTGGGCAGTAACTCTGTAAGCAAATGAAAGCACCTTTAATAGAGCAACAGGATTAATGCAGATTTGTATGGATTGCCAGTGAAAAACCACTGTCTGCAGAAATAAATGCTCATACTGAGGTTCCAAGTTACTGAAACCATTCATGGTAGCAGGAGGTTAGGGTCCTACAAAGCTCTGAATTGGTAAAATAATTCTCTAGAGATTTTCTAAGTGTCCAAGAGAGGAGTTCTTGGCTGGGTCTAAGTCCAAATCTAAGTCGAAGTCTTATCCAAAGGTGTCCCAATGTGGGGAAAGAGAGGCTCAGCCCATGGGCTGGTCCCAGGGGTCAGGGGTCTGCGGTGGTGTCATCCCTGACTTGTTGGTGATGGCATCTTCCCTGACTGTGATGGTGTCTTCCCTGACTGTGATGGTGTCTTCCCTAATTCCCTCCTTTCTTGGGGCTATTTTATACTATTTTTCTACCTGCAAGATGGAGCTTGAGTGACTCTACTCATGCCTTCATGGAGATGGGCAAAAGGCACTTCTATCCCCCTTTTATGGTAGGAATTATCAAAACTTAGAGATGCTCTCTCTGAGGGGGAAAGAGGGGGTCAGTGGTATGGAGCTCTAGATTTGTCAAGGTCCACAAAGGGAAGTAAGTTGTCAAAAGGGGGGGCAGCTGTCGATCACAGACAGACCACACATCAAGCCTTGTGGAGTCACAGCGGTGTCTGGCACGGGGAGTTGGAGAAGGAGCCGCCACTCTTTCCCATCTCCTGTACAGTGAACACCCTGAACCACAGCAGTGTTATTAAATTCCCAGCACACCAGCTGCATTTTTTCCCCTGGGACCGTCCTCGACACTCTGCCTTCCCTTACTGTGGGGACACAGCCATTTGCTGATCTTTAGTTCCCTCCAGCAATTACTCCACACTCGTCTGAGCTCCTCTTGTCATGCACAACCAGAGCACAGAGTAAAGCAGAGTTTTTGAGAGCTCTAAAGTGAATAAAGAAGATCACAACAAAAATCTGGACGTGCAGAAAATCATTGGGAAAAGATTTAACCTGCTCCAGCCCATGTCTGTGAGCAAAGGGACGAGGAGGACGGCTGGAAGGGAGCCACGTTGCTGATAACTGCTGATTCAAGAGCACTCAGTGTGTTTAACAGTTCACACCAGGAAGGCTGACTATGCTCCTCATGGTAATGACATCTGAGTGACAGATTTGCATCAGGTTCCACAGGGAAACAAGGCCAATTGCAAATTACCAGAGGCTGCACAAGTATCCTGGGAAAGTGTCACTGAATGATCTTCCTGTTTTTACGTCCTTCCCCAGGTACTCGCTGTTGGCTCCAGTTAGAGGCAGGACACTGGGTTAATTGGATGGCTGATTTAATTGGAGTTGGCTGTTCTTCTCAGATGATCGTGATGGACCTTGTACCACAATTAGGGCTTGAAGTCATTGGCTGACTTACTCTGGTTTTGATGGGGGGGGGCTCAAGGTGAATTTTCCAGCTGTGTTTCACACAGAACTAAAGAGGAATTTTGAGGGAAGGAGGGTGATATGACATCAAATACAGCCAAGGTGAAGTTTCCACCCATGTTTCACACAGAACTAAAGAGGAATTTTGAGGGAAGGAGGGTGATATGACACCAAACACAGCCAGCCTCGCACATGGCACTGCCACAGGACTTCCAGAAACAGCCAAAGACCTTCATGCATCACCAGGATCCTCATCTCCATCTTGCCTTCGGTAGAGGTTAGAACTGACTGAATCAAAAATGCCAACTGACACCCACATCCTACCTCCTGCCTGCGAAGCTGGGTACATCCCTGGCCTGGGCACCTTCCCTCCTTCTGATGCACAGGAGGGACCATGGTTATGGATGCCAACTGCTGCTCCCGTGTCCCACACTGCCAGCAAGAGCAAAAGCAGGAAGTCTGATTTATGGCCCTTCCAGGCACTCTGCCATGGGGCTGTTTCTCATCTTGCATGGCAACAGCCCAAGGTTTTTGGGAAAGTGAGGAGCAGCTGTGATGGGGAGAGGCAATAGGAGCACCAGAGAGGAGGAGGCACCTATCTCCTGCAGAGGCAGTGTGGGGAGAGGGGGGGTCCCAATAAAATGAGTTTTGGAGAAATAGGGATCAGTGAGGTCAGGGAATGGACATCACCCATTTCCCTTCAGCACAGGCAGACCTTGGACACCCCACTTGGGACACTTCCACTCCAGACCTTCCCTCCCAGCATTTCCCCAAGCACCAGTGTCTTGTCCCAGCCCTGTTCCCCTGCTCTGATGTGACAGAGCCAAAGTGATCCCCTCGCCAGATCTTTCCTTCCTTCTCTGCTCTGCTGCAAAACTGAATTTCACTGTAAGCTGTTGGTACTAACGAGACACTAACCCATCAGAAAGCAAGTCTGTCTTCTTCTGCTGACAAAGCTCAGCAGACAGCAGGAACACAGGCTGGGAAAAACATTTTGACTGACTCAGTCCACCTGGGTCAACCTCGCAGTCATGAAGGGCTATGTCCATATGGAGGTACCCAACTTGAAATGAGACATAAAATCCAGAAGCAGACTCCTGGGAAACCTTAATAAGGAAATGAAATTTTGCCGTTAAAGTAATTGGGGACCTGATCAATGTCTGTCAATATCTGAAGTGAGGGGGCCAAATGGATGGGGCCGGGCTCTTCTCAGTGGTGCCCAGTGACAGGACAAGGGGCAATGGGCACACACTGGGACACCAGAAGTTCCAGACAAACTGAAGGAAAAACTTCTTTCCTGTGAGGGTGCCAGAGCCCTGGGACAGGCTGCCCAGAGAGGGTGTGGAGTCTCCATCTCTGGAGATGTTCAAACCCACCTGGACACTTTCCTGTGCAACCTGGTGTAGGGAACCTGCTCTGGCAGGGGGGTTGGACTGGAGATCTCCTGAGGTCCCTTCCAACCCCACTAGTCTGGGATTCTGTAAGGCACTGAATGCAAACCACAGACTACCAAGATAGACAATGCTCTAGCAGCTCTGGCACTAGGATCTAAACTACCCAAAAGACAATTTATACACTCAGATCATCCTCAAGGGAGGTGGTAAGAGATGGAGCATCATTTGTATGTGGGTAATTTCCCATTCCACCCTCCCATCCTGTGAGACAGGAAGGTACTGGTGAAGATTTGCTGGATGAATCTGAATCCTGGAAGATAGTTCTTATGCTGGTTAAAAGAAAAGTTTAGTTTAAATAAATTATCACAGTATCTCTCTTTGTGCTAACCCACAAGAGAAAGGAGTTTAACTTTAATTTCAGGCAACGACAATGATGGATATTAGTTCCTGCACTAAGCCCATGAATAGATGAATAAAAATACCTATAAAGGGCCACAGATGTATACCTGTCAAACACTCCAATGATTCATACAAAAAGAAGCAGAAAAAAAAAATAAATTAAGACATTGGCATTGGGGGGAGGATGTCGGATTCTTGTCACACAGTCACGAAAGATAATTATTTAAGAGCCAGAAATATGGAGGGAGGGGACTGTGATTCAATGGCAAAGGCACTGAAGACAGCAGGTTTTTTTAATACAGCCTTTAGTTAGAGTTTAAGAAATCAAAGTTACTGTATTATTAATGTGCCTTAAACAGCAGGTAAACTAGCAATTTCCTCCTCTGCAGGCACCTGGTGCTCCTCACAAAATAACACTCTGTTTTGACATCCCTGTTCCTTGGCACAGGCTGGCTGTCAAGAGGAGCTGACAACAGAGGGATCCTGGTGTGTCTTTCACAGCTGCTGTTGTGTAGAGCTTGGAAAAAAAAAGAGGAGAGCAATAGATAAGCTTTATCTCCATGGATGTTGGCACCTCTGTTGTGGCACCTGTGTGGGTGGTGCTAAGCACAGCTCTGATGAGGAGGTTGAGCTTCCAAGGTGCAACAACCCAAGCTGGGTAACTCTGAGAATCATCCACACCTGCATCAAGAATATCCTAACCACAGGAAACTCAAAAGCTGCCAGAGCTCTGTCTCCACTGCAGGGGTGGAGGAGGAGGGCAGGACCTTCAGTCCTTTAGCCCTGAGTGTGTGTTTTGCAGAGGGTGAAACCCAGAAGCAGTGCACAGAGCAGGGGCCACATCTCCTCCCTGCTTCTCCATCCTAAAACAGTGGTTTAAATCCTAGGAAGCAGAGGGGGACAAATTTTGGTACATCAAGAGACCTGGGATTTACAGGAAGGGCTTGGTAGTCTCCAGCAAGTGCAACCTGTGTGTTTGGACCCTCTCATGATCAGAAGGTCCCTCAAGTCAGATGTTCATATTGCTACCTGAGAGCTTAAAGCACAGCAAAGAGATCGTATCACCATGGCTGTCTCTGTAAGTCCTGCCCAGCTCTTTAAAAGCAAAATTGTAACTCTGCTCTCAGGAATAAACTCAGGGTGCCATATGAAATAAATCAACATAAGTAGTCTTTTTGAAAAAAAAAAGAAATCTGTTTAAATTAATTTTCTATTTATTTATTTATATTTAAATAGATTTGTTCATCTATCTATTTATTTATTTATTTTAAATTAATTTGTTTATATATTTATTTATTTATTTTAAATAGGTTTGTGGAAGCGTGGTAGGTTTCCTTAGAAACCTCTGAGCTGGATGAAACTGGATTCTCTATGAAGACTGCTCCATCTGAAGATGTTCATCTTACCTTTAATGGAAAAACACATGAAGGTATTTTCAGGTACTACCCTACCTTTACCTTTTCTGTGTATCTGCCTGTACTTCGAAAGGACCATCATACTAATCATACTTCTTCCCCCCCAAAAAAAAAAAGAATGCACTGTCAGCAAGTTTGCTGGTGACACAGAGCTGGGAGGAGTGGCTGACACAGCAGAGGGCTGTGCTGCCATCAGAGAGACCTGGCCAGGCTGGAGAGCTGGGCAGGGAAAAACTTGATGAAATATAATAAGGGCAAGTGTAGGGTGTTGCACCTGGGCAGGAACAACCCCAGGTTCCAGTATAGGTTGGGAGATGATCTCCTAGAGAGCAGTGTAGGGGAAAGGGATCTGGGAGTCCTGGTGGACAGCAGGATGGCCATGAGCCAGCACTGTGCCCTTGTGGCCAGGAAGGCCAATGGCATCCTGGGGTGCATTAGAAGGGCTGTGGTCAGTAGGTCCAGAGAGGTTCTCCTCCCCCTTTACTCTGCCCTGGTGAGGCCACATCTGGAATATTGTGTCCAGTTCTGGGCCCCACAGTTCAAGAAGGACAGGGAACTGCTGGAGAGAGTCCAGCACAGAGCCACCAAGATGATGAAGGGAGTGGAGCATCTCCCTGATGAGGAAAGGCTGAGGGAGCTGGGGCTCTTTAGCTTGGAGAAGAGGAGGCTGAGGGGGGACATCATTAATGTTGATCAATATCTGAAGGGTGAGTGTCAGGAGGATGGAGCCAGGCTCTTCTCAGTGGTGTCCAATGACAGGACAAGGGGCAATGGGTGTGAGCTGGAACACAGGAGGTTCCGCTTGGATTTGAGAAGGAACTTCTTTCCTGTGAGGGTGCCAGAGCCCTGGGCCAGGCTGCCCAGGGAGGGTGTGGAGTCTCCTTCTCTGGAGACATTCAAGACCCTTCTGGACGCCTTCCTGTGTGATCTCATCTGGGTGTTCCTGCTCCAGCAGGGGGGTTGGACTGGATGAGCTTTCGAGGTCCCTTCCAATCCCTGACACTCTGTGACTCTGTGATTCTGTGAAAAGAAACACCAAAAGGTCCAACATCCCAACGCAGTCAGTTTCCTTTAGAGAGAAGCCTCTCACAAATGGCTTCAGATGGACACATCACCTCACTCTGTGACAGAGAGTTAGGCAAAATACCGTGGTGTTACTCCCATTATGAAAGCTTTCTTTCCTTCCTTAGTGCTGACAAACGCTGTTAGAATATTAACAGAAGTTTAGGCAGGAAATTTTTTCAACTAGACCTCTATTTAATTCTATTTATGCATTACAAAACCATAGTGGAGCTGAATTAATCTGTACTCTGCACAGAACTGCTCGGTGCCCTCCGGCACGGCCGTACTCACCGTAATAAGCAAATGCTGAAGGGTTTTCAATTGGAGATGCAAACAGATAATGGTTGTGCTTAGTGGCAATAGGCTTTTGGAGATTTATTCTGCAAGAGGCACCTTTCCATTTAACGAATGTTCTACTCTCTGGGAAGCGTGTCATGGTGCTTGAACCCAGGCACCCTGTTCTGATCCCTGCAACGGCTGAAGGTTTGTGCAACACGTGGGATTCGAAGCCTTGAACTGTGTTATTGTTCCCTTTGTTACTCCCTTGGATTGAAGTGCTAAAAAAACCCCTCCATGGCCCTAAGCAATCATCTTTTTCTCTGGTGAAGTATCTGTCTTGCCTCTGAATGGAAACTTTAATGGGGAAAAAGAGAAGAGGCAGTAACCTGAAGAGTTAGCTGAAAAAGTGCTTTTCAGAAAGGTTTTCTAATTTCTACTCCAATAGGAGGATCAGGAGAGGGGTGGGAAGGGTCACCAAAAGTATTTTGTGAAAAAAATGGAACTTGGGCAGTTTCAACAGACCCCTTTCTACTATTTACTCTGATTATAGTGCTTGTTCCTGCGGGTCAATGACTCTCTTTTCACTTCATCACATCTAAGTTACAGTCCAAACAAGTGAACATACCATGGTTCCTTCATTGCTTTTCATTCTCACCTCTGCAACCTCTTTTCTACCTATATTCCTTTAATTGGAAACATGAATTTTCATTTTGATTTGCACAGGATAAGCATTTTGTCTTTAATCATGATGAGGCACCTTCCAATAAAGCCTGGGGAATGAAAACCCACAATATTTAAAACAAGGTTCTGCTTCTCAGTCACTCATCACCTAGGAATTGGGAAGTGCAGACGTGTGGGGTGTGCAATGAAGATATAGAGCTAAATGTTTAATGAGCAGTCCTTCAAGAGTTAGTTGGTTAAAAGACAGTGGATAGTTTATCTTGCCTGTCATAACAAATATGTTCCTCCTGGCAACTCAGCATCTTGTGTCTAACACTGCATTGACAAATGCACCTCTTCCCCTGTTGTGGTGAATGCAGGCATAATTTTAACTCTTTTTTTGTTTTTTTTTTCTCTATTCTTCTTTTAATTTTATAAATGCTGTGCTGATCCTAGAGCTGAGGACAGCTCCTGCAGTTTAAAACCCCAATCCAAAGTCGTGTCCATAGCCTCCCTATAAATTCTCAGCTTTGTGCACAGCTCAATAGCACCAGTCAATTGAAATAGAAAGGTGAATGCAAAAGTCCTGAAGTCAGATAATAAGGGCCAGCTTCTCAACCAGCCTTGCAGCCAAAATTGCATTTGCCACTCTAAGGATGAGGACAAAGTGACACCTCCTTATACACAGAATTTATCAAAAAGCTTCCTCTGTCCTTTTTCCCCAGCATCATCTTCTTTGCAGACCCCCAGAAGGGACCTGAGTGGGCTCAAAAAACCCCCCCCCAGAACCTCCCAAAAACAAACAAACAAACAAAAAGGATGGTAAGGAAAAAAAGAGATTTGTCCTCCTTGTCTTACTTTTACTGCTTGCTCTTCCAGCAAGTTTCCCCTTGCTGGTGGTATGGTTTCTATGATCTGGAGTAGACAGGCAGCAGGAAAGGACAGCAGAAACTGATGGTTCCCAGCTCTCTGAAACACCTTGACAATGATGGACAGGCACCACATTTCCTGGCTTTATTTCCCACTATTTTGTGTGGATGTTGCCAACCAAGAGGAGAGTTAAGGGTGGATTCATTGAGCAATGATTCCTCCTTTCACAATCCATCTTGAGATGACAATGCAATTTTCAGGTCAAGAGAAAATTGTTAAGCTCTGGAAAAGTCAGAGGTGACAAGAATAATGAATATAGGAGATGGCAGAAGAAGGAATGGATCTAGGATGGGGTTTATGGATGAGACACATAGGATATGACAGGGGTAAAGAACATGGTGTGGGAGGCACGATGAAACGATGCAATAGTGCATTTGCTTGTGCACAGCCAGCTCTGTTTTACTTGCAGATCACACAAAAAAATGGGTGGACACCCTCTTCTCCAGCCTTCTGACAGCAGCAATAATATAAAAATATATCTATGAGCACTCCATTTTCCCCCAGTCAAAGTCCAGCCAGATTCACTATTTATCATCATTTATTCCAGCAAATAGAAGCCACACCCAGGCCAATTATCTTGCTGCCACAGCTTGTAAATGGTGTTTTGGTATCATGGGATTCCTGTTCCGGAGCTTTGCTTTGATTTTGAAGCCTCTAATCTTTATCAGATATTACACACTACTCATCACTGTCAGCTTCCAAAGCAACATCAGCATCTGTGGCCTTCCTAACAGGACCATCTTCAGCAAGTGAGTCATCCTGCAGCTTATCCTCCAGATTTCATACTTGCCTGAAAAAAAACCTATTAACTCCGGCTGACTCTCCAGATGGCAGCTGCTCACCACCCTCCCCACAATCTGAGGGCCAGGGAAGAGTTTTTTGAGTAATAAAATTCACTGGTTGGTTGGTTAAACCTTACAAACCTTAAAAAGAGGTTTTCATAGCAACAACAGTTGAGCGTGGCTCAACAAGACTTTCCCCACAGTGGGTAGAAAGAGTGCAATTCCTGCTTGTGTCTGCTTCTAAAATACTCTATATATAATGAGTACCACAATACCACGTGTCACAGACACAGTTGCAGGGTGGGAAGTAACCACCATCACTTTGCAAAGTGATATTCTCCTACATGGCCCAAATGCACCAAATCTATGGTTCTCCCTGCAAATCTAATTGCAATCTGTAAGTCCAAGTCTAAAAAAACTTCAGATACCCCACTTGAGTCAAATAACAGCCAAAATAAATGACTCTTTGCTTATATTTGATGCAAATACGTGCCAACTTCCACACTGCTTCTCGTTGCTTCTGATCAGCTGTTAGGCTTTCGTCTTGCATCAAAATAAAATTGCTTTATTAAACAAGAGGAGGTAATTACAGCAGTGCCAAAGCCTGCTGAAGCACAAACAATGGGAGATTAAGGTGACTGATGGCAGAAGATATTATGTCTATAAGAAATTAATATGCTGCTGATTATAAAAAAAAATAAAGTATCGATAACCATTTTTCATCTTAATTTTGTCAAAAAGGGATAGTGACAGTGTGGAAAAAAAGGCAGAGCTTATTAACAGAAAGTGTGATGTTCTGGTTTGCCCACTTTTTAATGAATAAATTTCATTATAAAAATTCCTTTTCTCAACCTCTTTACATTTCCCCGTGACGATGAAACAGAGGAAAAGAGGTGGTTAAAAATATAAATTACTTTGGAAATATGAAACTCAGGATTCCTTTAATTTGGTTTTGTTTTTTATAACTCAGTGATGAAACCAAAAGGACATTTTGAAATTTATTGAAAGATTTGATCCCATTTATAAGCAGAAAAAATGAAAGAAAAATTGCCCAGGTTTAAAAAAAATGATAAACCACTATTTTTAGGTTAAAAGTTATTATAAACCTATAATCCTTGGTTTGGATTTAACAAGTAAACCACCCATGGCAGTTTTCCTTACCCTTTCCTTCCAATACCACCTATGCCAATAGAGGTGAAAATGAAGCCTTTAAAATTTTCCCAACAATTTTAAAAGTTCTTCCAAGCAGACTTTTGCTGGTGGTTGCCTATAGCCAGGAGAGCAGTAGCAGCAAGAAAATCCCATAAACTTCCCTTGACATCTTATTTCCCTCTCTTTTTATGAGTGACCAACCTTCCTCTACCACTCAAGCCCCTGTCAGGATATAGAATCTCAAAATATATTTATGACAATATTGGATATCAGTCACTTTGCCTCCCCTCCTGTTTTCTCATGCCAAGAAACACCTATGGCCAACTGAAGTCTGCAGGATGACAAAAAAGTTTTAAAGTGTCCTCTTAAATTGACACTCTGCTCTTGTTGTAGCACATTAGCAACTGGGTAAGTGGCTGTGAAAGACATAGAAGAGAAATTGTTCAACATAGACCCCTTGGGTTTTTATTCCTGTACTACTTTTCCTCTTGGTAGTGCATTGTGATTGCTTGTTTTGATCCTATTATCACAAGGAGAGCAGAGCTGAATGCAAATAAAGTGGTGACTTCGTGTGGCTGAAACCAGGCGGTGACTCAAAGCACTGTGGAGAGAAGCTGAGTTGGGGATGTCTGCTATAATCAGGTCACATTGGAGCTCTATGGATCCCTATAATGGATCCCTTTTGCATGGGCTCTTCAGTTGCCTGGCTTCTACAACCATCCTGATCTCCAAAACGTCACCCTCTCTGCAGCACACGCTGTTTCACAAGGACCAGCCGATGTTCTCTTACAGCACGAAGCAGAAGGCACTGCAAAAATGGACAAGGTGATAGTCTTAAAAAAAAAAAGGAATAAAAGGGAGAGATTTTCTGCAGGTGGGAACTCACAACTCACAGGAGATTCTGGTGGGCAAAAATGTAGGTCACTGCAGAAAAAGTTTCCATAGAGTCACGGACAAAAAACACCTACACAAGAAGCCAGTGCTTACAGGAGGCAACAAGGTTTGCCAAGAGAAGGAAAACCATGCTAAGCTGGCTCTGTCCATGGACAGCAAGTGTCCATGATAAGGTTCTGCTTCCTTATCTTTTAATTTGGTTCTTCTAAACACTCCTGTGTGCAAGGACATGGAGGAGCTCTACACAACCAGTGTCCAGGCCATCAGTCGTTCAGGAGAGAAACAGTCATCATCTGCTCACATCAGTTTGGCCAAGGAGGATCTCTTCACCCACCCTGCAAGAGAAAAGATCTCAAGGCACACAGGGACAATTTATATTTCACTCACACCCAGCTGTACAATTTTACGTGAGAAATATGAGCTATGGAAGAGATTTTTAGTGCCATTATTTATTAGACAAGTTCTCCAGATTTTTATCGTCTATAACTCATGCCTTTGACTGGATTTGCTGCCGATTCCCCTAAGTCATGTACAGGAGGTCTTGAAGTACAGCATTTCTAAAATACCATTTTTTAAATTCCACATTTACATGCATTCCATCTGCACACCGAGAACATTAAATACCATAAATGTAGAGTTAATGTCTCATTTTTTAAAATTATGTCGTTTTGTAATTACATTAAATGAGGGGATACTGACTTTTAGAAACTAAATTCCAAGACTCTTTCCATTGCCAAAGCAGTCAGGAATGTCTTTAAATAAGTTTATGCTATAGGGACCCTTTAACCATCCATCTGCTGAGACTAGAAGAGGAAAAGGTAGCAGAAACACAAGAAATGAAACTTCAATCCACCATAAGTTAATCAAAAGCTCAGCTATTGATAATCAGCAAGACCTAAATGAAGTTTGTGAAAGTTATATCCATTCACACCTAAGAACAGGCTTCCACCACAGAAAGATAATTAAATATATGAATTAAAAATTTCTTATACAAGTTTTGGCTTGAAAACCGTTATAAGAACCTCTGAAAGCAGTTTTAATTTTACAGGAATGATTTAATTTTTCAATACTCACCTGCTCACTTTCATTTTCACCAGCACTAGGGCTGCATGGATACCTGCATCTGCCTGATGTGACCTAGGTTCAGGTTTTTTTATATTGGTAAATGTATGGACAGAGTTTACAGGAAACCACCAGTTGTAAATTACTCATCTCTCAAAATCTTCAGGAAAAGTCTGGGAACAGACTAAATCTGTGATTTAGATAAAATCTGGTTATTGGGGTTAGCACAAGAGTAATTGGTGGAGGTCTGCAGATGACCTTAGAGACATTTAGAGGCTGGCACATATAGTCCACTTGAGCATCACAGCATAACTCTTAGGCAGAGTTTATTCTCCAGGTTAAATATAATTCAAGTTAGATGGCAACTACAGGGGACTCTGTTCCTTTTCATTCTGCAGAAGAACACTTCAGCACCAGGTAAGCGATATCTCAGGTCTGTGGGATGATTTACAAAGCAGGAGGTTTTCTCCTGATGGCTTTTTGACTGAAATACATTCTCCACCTGAAAAGGGTTCATGCTATTTAGCAGCACTGCTGTGGAAAAAAAAACCCAACAGCTTCTTTAACTAAAACAAAGAATAGAGATAAAACATTTGGGTGGTGGAGCAATGTCTGGTGCTGCCTTAGGTTGTCTGACAATGTTCTCTTCTGATTTTGAGACTGAGACTTTTCATATTCAGAAGAATGCAAGTTGAAAAGACACAGAAGACGGCAAGATAACATAAAAGGTTAACAGCCACTACCAGCTGCCACCAGCCTCACTTAATTGGGAGTATTATGGTTTTATTTGCATCCATGTGCATACATTTGTCCCTGGGGGTATGTGTGTATGGGCCACAGTGTCAGTCAACATTTCAGCTGAGGTGTATTTACTGTATTTACCAGCTCTGGACATTCCATCCCTGGAAATTCACTGCTCTACCAAGGGCTTCTCATGTCGTAGTCAATCTGTAGGTAGATCCCTAAAACAGCCAACAAAAGCAGTGATGATCTGATCCAAATGCTACCAATATGTTCAGCAAAAATATGGACTGAATGCTGAAAGTCTCTGAACTGCATTTGGAGAACAGGCCTGGATTTTGCATATCAGACCTAATGAAATCCAATATTTAATGTACTGTGGATAAGAGCCAGGCTACAAGCCCTGAACACCCAGTACAACCTCGAGGGGGTTGGTTTTGGGTACCACCACCTTTTCCCCATGTCCACACCACCAGCCTCACTTTTCCAGCTCCTCCTTTTCCCCTTTATCTGTTTCTTAGTGATGCTGAACAACTTTTAACAGAAGACCAACAGCATCCTGGCCTGGATCAGCACCAGTGTGGCCAGCAAGACCAGGGAAGTTCTCTTCCCCCCGTCTTGGGCACTGGTGAGGCCACAGCTCGAGTGCTGGGTTCAGTGTTGGGTCCCTCGCTCCAAGAAGGACCTGGAGGTGCTGGAGCGTGTCCAGAGAAGGGCAGCGGAGCTGGGGAAGGGTCTGGAGCACAAGTGTGCTGAGTTCCCGGCTGAGGGAACTGGGGGTGCTGAGCCTGGAGAAAAGGAGGCTGAGGGGAGACCTTCTGGCTCTGTCCAAGTCCCTTGGAGGAGGGTGCAGAGAGGTGGGGGTGGGTCTGTTCAACCAAGGAGCAAGGGACAGGACAAGAGGAAATGGGCTCCAGTTGTGCCCAGGGCAGTTGAGATGGGATGTGAGGAAGAATTTCTTTGCTGAAAGGGTTCTGAGGCATTGGAAGGGGTTGCCCAGGGCAGTGGTGGAGTCCCCATCCCTGGAGGGATTGAAGAGTCGTGTAGACACAGTGCTGAGGGACAGGGGTCAGTGGGGGACTGGTCAGTGTTGGGTTCATGGTTGGACTCGATGATCTTAAAGAGCTTTCCCAATCCAGGCAATGTTGGGATTCTGGGATTCTGTTACATACAAAGCAAAAGATGGAAAATATCCAAACTGGAAGTTAAAATGAAAATCCTGCTTTTCAGATAACAGCAGTCAAGGCAACATCACTCGTTATCACGGTCAGCTGTAAAAAGCCCGATGAGATGGCACAGAAAGTTCATGTCACTGCAGGACGAAGGTTGTAGAGCACAAGAGCAAAGGAGAACTGGGCTTAGATGGTGAGAAAAAGTAGTCTCAGTTTTTTTTTTTTTTTTTAAATGAAGACATTCTCTTAAAACCCACAAAATTTTCTGCATTTGCACACAAAGGTGCACACTGGAGGTATCATTTTGCCAGGACTGTTGCCGACAATGTGCTGTGTCATAAAGATTGCTTTTAAAAGAGTGAAGAAAGTTAATTTTTAAATTATTATTATTATTATTTTTAAATAAGGGGAAATGGCAGTTTTGTAGCCAGTTTTGTAAGATGTTTAGTGTCTGCAGCTCTGACTGAAGCCAGAAACAGCAGCAGGTACCTCCCACCTGAGGACAGGCAGGAACGGCCTCAAAGGTCCCTGAAACCAAAGGAGGGGTTGAAGATCTGTCACTGAAACAAAAGTTTGCCCTATTTTTGAGATGCACTAAACTTTTGAGATGCCACTAAAGGGGCAGCAGCACGCTGTAATCTTTCCAAGTGGCCCCAGAGCAAAAAGGCCGGCACACACAAAGGAAAACGGATTTTCTTTTCTTCTCCCAAGTTTTGCCTTTAAGAGACTATTGCAAAAGCAAAGCTCCAGGCTAGTTTGGTTGTGTCTTCTGGTTTGAACCTGGTGTGATAATTCCACTGGGGTAGCCCTTGCCCAGCAGCCAACACAGCCATTCACCCACTGCCCCCCCACCCCAGGGGATAGGGGAGAGGATTGGGGGGCAAGGGTAAGGAGGCTTGTAGGGTGAGATAAGAACAGTTTAATAATAGAGAGAAAACTTAAAATAATACTGATATTAAAATAGTAGTGCTAATGATAACAGTAACAAAATATGCAAATCAATGACACCCAGTGCCATTGCTCAGCACCCACCGACCCAGCCCGGCCCGTTCCCAGAGAACGATCCCGGAGCAGCGACAATCCCGACCCGAAACCGCAATCCCGGGAGAGCCAGAGCCCGAGCGAGAGCCAGAGAGAGCCAGAGAGGAAGAGCCCCTCATGGATCTCCTGCCCATGGGGACAGGAGCTGGAGCAGCCCCTTGGCAGAGCCCAATGCCCATGGAGCTGATCCATGTCAATGTTCCTCACCCCTGAGCTCTTGCGCTTGCAGACGGACAAACACAGAGTCCTTCAGTGCCAGGGACACAAATGCCAACACTGGGATGTTCTCAGCGTCTCTCTCATAACAAGTCCCAGGCTGAAAGCAAAACACAGAACTATTCTAACTGCTGAAAAAGAAACCAGCTCTGTTTCAGCTAAAAACCAGGACACCTGGCCCACTCTTGGTGCAGCACTGCATCCACGCAGGAGAGCCATTAGGTTATCCAGTTATTTCAGGTTTTCTGATTCATACATAGCATGCTCAGGACCTGGCAGGATAAAACCTGCATTTCCCCCTAGACTTATAGGGTGTTTTACATATAGTTTCCAGCCACTGCATAATAAAATAGGTCAGTTCAATCCTTTTGCTGGGTTTGCAATACCTAATCACCCTAGCATCCCCTCCTGATCTGATCCAGACTGACAGCAGATCAGCATATAATTATTATTCAGGTTATTTTATACTATTAATTTACCTCTTTTGTTTTTGGGGTTGGTTTGTTTCTAAGTTAGGTCATTTCTTTTGAGAAAAGAACATTCTTTTTCACTCTACTTTCCTTAACCTGTGCAAGACTCCTCTCACAACCCTATCCTGGTCTTTCTCACAACCCTATCCTAGTCTTTCTCACAACCTTATCTTGGTCTTTCTCACAACCCTATCCTAGTCTTTTTTAAAGATTTGTTGATTTTAAGGTCATAAGGAGACAGAAAACTTCCCTGAATTAATTCCTTTTTTCAAATACCATAGCTGTACACTGGAGTGTCTAGGAAAAAAAAAAATATATAACCCAAATGTCGAGTCTACCAGCATCAGTAAGATATTCCAGGGGTCAATTACCCTACTTGCTTAAATAAAAAACACCCCACCCCACCAAAAATAATAATTTAAAAAAAAAAAAAAAACAAACAAAAAAACCCCAGAAACCATATCTGTCTACATTGTACATTTCTTTAGCTTCAGCTTTGGGACATCAGGTTTTGTTAGAGTCATCTGTGAAACAAAACTTCTCTTTAAAATTGCTCTTCCCTATGTTGCAGGTTGCAGGTTCCAGACTAAGCCCCCTCAAGAGAGAAGTGGCTCTTGGTTTTGTTTCTGGCTTATTACAATAACAAATGTTACATGCTATGTATTATTCCAGTGCCTCTTTTCTAAGGCTTTCAGCAATTTCTCAGCTTTTCCTTCAACTCACTCCTGTTTTGTTGTAGCACCTTAAAATGCCCAGACACTGATGTAACGCCACGTCCTCACCTTTCTCTAAGCATATTCCCCCCCTCAGTTCTCAGGCTCTTCACAAAGTCACTGCTTCCCAGAACAGGCATCACCTACATTTTTTATTACTCAGTAAAAGACCTTTCTTTTGGATGTGTTAAAATGCAGATTGTTTGCAGCTGCCCAGCCAACTAAAAAATTAAGGTTAAATTTTTATCAGCTGTCAGTCAGCTTAAGTGCATAATGCCCTTTTCCCTCTTACTCTTTACATTCTCTGCCTTTTTTTTTTCCCCTCTACAAATCCAGTCATCTCTTCCAAGTAATTGATAAAAGTAATAAATTGCTGTCATGGGGTGAAGCTTCCCTGAAAGCACCACTCAAGATACCCGAGACCTTGGCTACATTTGCTCAGCTTAAATTCATTAGGTCGTTCTGGCATCCACGGGGAAACAAAAGCCCAGATCATTTTGATGGGGGAAGCCTAACCCATAGCTCTGGACTGTGCCTGCCTTGCTCTAAGGATTCAGGTATCTGTCAGCAGTTTTACACCCTTCTAACACATATTGGACAGCAGGCTAGAGGGTGATGGTGACCCAAATAACAGCAACTACTTGGCTTTTGGTAGGAAAGAAAATCAATGAGCTTGACCCAGGTCTACAACCAGAAACCTTATCATAGTGTCCTGGTTTTGCTAGGATGGAGTTAATTTTCTTCTCAGTAGCTAGCAAGTGCTGTGTTTTGGGTTCAGTATGGGATTTGTTATGAGAGGAATGTTGATAATTAATGTTTTTAGTTGTTGCTGGAAGTCCAAGGACTCTGTGTTTTGCCAGTCTGTGAGTGTGAAAGACTGGGGACGGAGAACTGTAGCAATTAGTAAACCCCAACATTGGCATTGGGCTCTGCCAATGAGATATTCCATCTCCTATCCCATTATGGGCAGGACATGAACCAGAACTGACCAGAAAGCTGGGCATTGTCTTAAGGATCACTGCTCTTCTGGGATTGCACTTCCAGTTTTCGGGACTGTCTGTGCTCCGGGATCGCTGGCTGGGACAGGCTGGGCATGGGTCAGTGGGTGGTGAGCAACTGCACTGGGCACCACTCATTGGTATAGTCTGTTATTACTGTTATTATCATTTTATTTCAGCTAGAAAATGGTTTTTATCTCAACCCATGAATCTCCTTGCCCTTTTCCTTCCCCTGCTCCCTGCAGGGAGAGAAACAGAGCAACTGGGTTTGGCTGCAGCCAAAGGAGTGAAACCACCTCACACAGAAATCTCTATCCACCTGCTCTACCTGTCCCACTTAATAAATCACCGATGTAATGTCCCTGAGTGGTGTGATTCTGCTCTCGGGGCTCTCTCACCCCTAATTCCCTCAAAACAACAACAACAAGAGCACAACAGAATCCCCTTCGTGCCCTGCTTGAACATGACCATTCCCCACCAAACCTGCTGTGGTTTGCTGGAGGGAAGGTTGCAGGGGGTTTGTTTTCTTTTTGCTGCATGGAGCTGCTTTTTTTTTCAGCTGAGACTGATTGAGTAAAAAACAAGAAAAAAAAAATCCTCTAAATATCTTTAAGCAATTCCAAGTAGAAAGAGCTAAGTTAAAGTATCTTCAAGGATTTTCAACTTGTACTCAACTATGAATAACACTCACAATGCAATTACCAGAGTGTAAAAAACATTTATCTGAACAAGTAAATTACAGTGGCACTGAGAGCAAATCCGCCTGTGACTTCGATTGCTCAAATCCTTTCTTGGTTTTTCTCAGTTCTAGCATGAAAGCAGGAAAGCCAGAGCCAGGTACTAACTCAGTTCAGCACAGATGTCTCCAGAAGATTTTGTGGTAACTATACCCAGGAATGGGTTATTCATGGCCCAGGATGACCTATATATATATATATATATATGTGTGTGTATATATATATATTTATTTATTATTTATTTATATAATTTTTATATAATTTTTAATATATAATTTATTTATATATATAAAAATAATTTAATATATAATTTATGTATATATTTTTATATATAAATTTTATATATATACGTATATGGATCCATTTGCATCCTCTGTTTTCCAGTGATAGGGATGATTCTGTCTTTCTCAGCATTTGTGTGTCTCTTCCAGGCTAAATTAATGCCTTCACTGATTCCAGTGTGATAATTCAAATGTTTAGGGGTAAAAATGAGCCTAGGTGTGTGACAGAGGGACCTTCAGATTTTAGGGAAACATTTATAGTGCAACATTTCACATGTAGTGAAACAAGAGCCACCTACACTTTAACTATCACAAGGCTGTAATTCTACCATGTCCTTTGTCCTTGTCTTCCAGTAAAAGCTGCAGCTTTTTTGAGCTGAAAAGACGTGTTTCCACGAGATAAGATGGCATGGTTCAAAACACCCCAGGGTATCACACAACTGGGTGTTAAACTGCTGGGGATGGTTTTTAACACCTTGCCTTACCAGCACCTGGAGACTGCAATCCAGCATTTATTGATTTAAAGTAGTGCTGTGTGGGACCAGAGAACCTTCTAAGCCATATTTTGCCAATGACTCGCTCCAGGTTTTTATCCCACCCACTTGACCTTCGTGGTTCCATTTCTCCTCAAGCATTTGTTGGCGTCATCCACTTAAAATTAATTAAGGAAAGGATTGCTCATCTTTTCTGTTTGTGAAACTTCTTGCACATGGTGGCCTCAGTGTCTAGCTCCTGTATTTCCTGCTGCTATATAAATAAAGCATCATAAGAACCAAGTAGAAGTTTCTCTCCATCCTAGGGCTGTTGCTTGTTTTGTTGGTTGGGTTTTTTTCCCAGAGAAACTGTAAAAAGAGCTGCTGCACAGTACAGCAGGGTCATAAAAAATCCGAATTTGAAGTGGAATATTCATTTTAGAGACATTTTAACCTGCTGGCACAGTCAATTACAGTGAGTGGATGGCATTTTAAAAGCATTTCTTCCTTTTGAATTGAAATAAGTTTTTAAGGTAATAAAGCCATGTGATGAGTTGCCATCTGGATGCAGCTAACCTCCCGGAGAATATATTGAGCCAGGGGTGTATGCATATAGATTATATTTACTCTTTTTAGTCAGTGATCTTAATTTTTTTTTCATTTCCCATTTGACCTGTCTTGACTGGCAGCTAAAAATTTCAATTTCAACAACTGGTAGAGATTCATTTGGTAGAACTTGCACTAAGCAGAAATAGTGTTCTGATTAGCAATGAAGCTCTCACCCTCCAAAGAATGAAGAGAAATCAGTTTTGAAAAAGTAGATGAGTATAAACCCAATTCCAAAGCTGTTATACTAGAACTAGATTATTTCTATGATGGAGATTTCACCAGCACATCTTGGTTTTAACACCATGGGGTATATAAAATAAGCGAGTAGGAAAAAAAAACACCCCAGCCTTCAGGAGTTCTTCCTTTGTTAGAAACTCAAAAGGTTTGTCCACTAACAAGTGATTTTGTTTTGAGCTGGAAATCTGATTTATAGCTATCTGTGATCTTTTAATTTACCAGGCATCAAAAAAGAATTTAAAAAAAAAATTACTTTGTCTGGCCCTTTATTTTTTTCTTGGGAATTTCCCACCCTGGTTTTGCCCTGAGGTACCTGAAACAACTGAACTGAGTAACGTGGTGGAGCAAGGTAAATTATGAAAAGCAGGGAACAGAACAGGAACTGGAGCCAAAAGCAGCATTTTGATTATGTCCAGATGATAAAAAAAAAAAAATACATTTTGGTTTGGAAAAATTGTTATTCATGTTGAATCCATCCATCACAGAATCATAGAATGCTGTGAGTTGGAAGGGACCTACGAGGATCATCGAGTCCAACCCTTGCTATACTCATATAAAAATGTTGCAGTGGTGTTATATCTCAGTGGTATCACTGAACATATTTTCCCACCTGAGTTTAAGTATGTCCACCTAAATAACATTCATTAATGTCAACATTAAAAGGATCTAATTAAAACAGCTGACAAATGCAGCCCTGTAAGATTAAGACTGACACTGACTACAAGTTATTATGAAAACTGGTTGTGTTCCTCTTTGAATTGGCAAATCTCCAACTGATGCCCAAAGTAAAATGTGGACCTGTAGGAATGAGAGTGCCAACCTGAGCTGTCCCAAGAACAACATTTGTGTTGCTCCAGCTCACAGGACCTAGTTCAGCCGCTTGCACACCCCTCCTCGTTTCTCAGCAGCCTGTTTGCTCAGCTCCTTGCCCACAGCCATTTATAGAAATATCACAGAATCACAGAGTCACAGAGTGTCAGGGATTGGAAGGGACCCCGAAGATCATCCAGTCCAATCCCCCTGCCAGAGCAGGAACACCCAGATGAGATCACACAGGAAGGCGTCCAGGCGGGTCTTGAACATCTCCAGAGAAGGAGACTCCACACCCTCCCTGGGCAGCCTGGCCCAGGGCTCTGTCACCCTCACAGTAAAGAAGTTCTTTCTCAAGTTTAAGCAGAACCTCCTGTGTTCCAGCTCACACCCATTGCCCCTTGTTCTATCATTGGACATCACTGAGAAGAGCCTGGCCCCATCCTCCTGACACTCACCCTTCAGATATTGATCAACATTAATGAGGTCCCCCCTCAGCCTCCTCTTCTCCAAGCTCAAGAGCCCCAGCTCCCTCAGCCTTTCCTCATCAGGGAGATGCTCCACTCCCTTCATCATCTTGGTGGCTCTGTGCTGGACTCTCTCCATAGCCCCGTGCAAACACGACCCTACCTGCACAGGCAAGCGCTCAGTGCTTCCTTATTTGCTATTCTCTGATTGCCATTTGTTATTTTAATTATCTGTTTTAATCATTTCAGCTGGCTGATCAAGGGAGTAGTCAAGTCAATGAGGAGAAGATGGCATGTCCTGAATGACAAACAGTGCAGGCAGGCAAAGACAGATGTGACCATTGTGGTGACACAGGGTAAATACATACATCCTTTAAAAAAAAACAACAATCCTCCAAAATCTGTGAGAATTAGGCAAAAAAATATATCTGATGAAATAGCACACAACAGTGAGCACAAATAACGGTTATTCAGGGCCTAATCTAAGAAAAAATAAAAAGGTCTGGTATTTTTTCTTTCTTTTTATGGTTGTGAAATTTTCAAAGGATTAACAAGCATTTTAAACGCTGTCAGAGCCAGCTTTCCAGCTATCAGCACCACAGAAACATCTCTGATTTAACTGCTTTTCCTCCCTCTCACTTTCTTACTGCTTTGAATATCTCTACATTCTCTGTACACAAAGCAAATGAGTTTTTTTCTGGGGTTTTTTATTTGGCTGGTTTGGGTTTGATTTGGGTTTTTTCTTTGCACTGGTTCAGTTGTTCTTTAAAAAAAGCCAAAGGAAAAAAAAAAAAACAAACCAAAAAAAGTCATTTTTCCTAGCACTGCCTGACTGTTGCTCCCTGGGAAACACAGAGCCAGACCAATGGCTCGAGCACAGCATCTCTTTTTTGTTCAGCCATACAAGTCCCAATGACCTGAATGATTAAATCATGAAGCAGGTGTCCTGAAAGAAGTTGTGACATCATGTCCAAAACCCAGCCTTGTCACAGCCAAACCAGCCAGGTCCTTTTGGCTGATCCAGCTCAAGGATCCAGCTTTGCCCTCCCTTTCTCTGCAGCCTTGAGTACCACCAGCAGCAGAAGGATGGAGCAGACCCACCTGAAGTTCATCCTTTTCCATACTGACTTGCTGACAATACATGAGGTACTGTCAGCCAATTGCTTGCAATCAGTTCTGTACATTTCTCATAGTTATTAAAGCAGATTTATTTTTCTTTTTTTCTTTTTTCTTTTTTTTTCTTTTTTCTTTTTTTCTATTTTTTCTTTTTTCTTTTTTCTTTTCTTCTTTTTTCTTTTTTCTTTTTTTCTTTTTTTTGTTTTTTTCTTTTTTCTTTTTTTCTTTTTTCTTTTATTCCTTTTTTTTCTTTTTCCTTTTTTTTTCTTTTTTTTCTTTTTTTTTTCTTTTGGGAGATTAAGATTGAAGCCTGTTTGGTGCCAACACATATGTGCTACCGTGTAAATTTCATAAATTAGCCCTACTTCTTTCAGAAACTGCAAGATAAAGACTCACAGGTGGATATGTAATTAAAGGAAAACGTGAATTTATTCAACCTGAGTATCTTACAAGGCAAACTGAAAGTACATAGTCAGCTAGATGATTTGCCTGATAAATGTGTTTGTCTTCTTAATGAGCCTCTTTTCCTGAGGTAATCTGAACAGCTCGTGTCTGAGCACATCATCAGTAACCTTGAAACTGAAAAGTCAATATTTGGGGAAAAAAAATCCTTGCACTAAGATGGGAGAAAACTTGAAGCTGTCCATCTCTGCAGGGACACCTGCTAGCTGCTGGCTAGGCATGTTTGACACCCTGTTATTTAAATAGGACTAAGCACACAGGGCAAGTGCTGGGGGTGTGGTTAAAAGTTCCCAGAGGCAGGAAAATTCCTCCATATTTTCACATTTGATCATCCTGGTGCTGCCTGGACTGACTGCTGCAGTTCAGCTCCTGCAGCCCAAATGTGCTTTAACAAGACAACTCAGGGGGACGAGGGGACAGAGTTGAGTTTCATGTCATTTGGCAAAGCAAGGGCAAATTGCATTGGCAGGACCATCTGCTGAGAGAGCAATTCCTCTCTGTCAGAGAAGGAGCACATGGGTGGAAGCCCTGTTAATGCTCTGTGCCTTTTAAATAAATCACTTCACACACGCAGAGATCATGTTGTGATAGTTTTTTTGTTGAGGATGTTGTTTCTCCCAGGGCAGCCAGGCAATATAAAGTTTGCATCCATATGGAGTTGAGGGTTGTTTGCCCCATTAATCAGCAGACAGTGCAAAGTAGATGTGCTAATAAAGCCTTCACGTGGCACAGGCAAGCGTGGCGTCCCTGTGTCTTGCCTGTAGAAGAAGCAAACTGTCCTTATGGATGGAAAAAAAAACAAAAAAGCAAAAAAAACCCAAACAGATCTGGAGAGGAAGGAGGCTGAGGCTGTCCCTTGGCTGGACAGTGATGTGGTGCATGACTACCTGAGGTTCTTGCCAGCCAAGAAATTTTCCAGCTGAACAAGCTTCCCTTGAAAAGCAGCAAAGCAACAGAAGCTCAGCATGTGGAGCACTTTGCAGGGGTGTGTCGAGTATATCCAGAGGTTTGACAGGATGGGGCAGAGGTGGGCTTATCTGGGAATTTTTATTTCACCCATGAAGGAAACGATTTCAACTCGTGGTTGAGAAGAAGGAACTCCAGGTCCTGCATACCTGCAGGTCCAGGTGCATGGCTGGGACATTCTGAGCAGCATCCTTAGTTATTTGCTTGTGGGTTGCCAGGGAAGTAGCACTGCAGAAGTCTGGGGTCTGGTGTCCTTCTGGCATTTGAGACCAAATTCTACAGCGGGCTCTGATTGTCCTACTGCCTTCACAGGGTTCCTTGTGAGATCAGAGCTTGTGAAATGCTGAACTGGCAGCATCTCCCATGCCCCTCTGCCTGTAAAGTCAAGGCTCTGAGTCACAAAGGCTCCAGCTGTGCATGAATCAGAGATACTGTGATGCTAAAAAACAAAACAAACAACAAAAACCAACCAAAAAAAAACAATAAAGAAGGTCTAACACAACTTCCCTACTCATAGAACTGCACACTGGGGGCAAATCCAAGTAGAAGCACATAAGACCTCGGAGAAAACAAGGAAGTGTCAAAACAAAAATCCTTTTCATTTAAGGATAGTGAGGTAAATTTTCATACTTTAAAAGAATAGTGGTAGGTAATAATAATAATAATAATAATAATAATAATAATAATAATAATAATAATAATAACAACAACAACGACAACAACAACAACAACAACAATAACAATAACAATTTTATTATTATTATTTTATATTAAAATTTATTAAGAATATATAATATTTTTATATTATATTATAAATATAAATATTAATAATAATTTTATTATTTATATTTATATTTATACTTATATTTATACTTATATTATTTATATAAATAATAATATATATATTATTTTTATTTATATTAATATTATTATTATTTATTTATTATTATTTATATTTATAATTCTACTTGTGAGATAGCAAAATCCAAAATCTAATACTTGACAGATGGTACTCATCATTGGCATCTGAAAGAATCAACACCATGGCCAGATTGGTGGTGTTGCTATAGGTATTTTTCTTTAAATAAATTTTAATTAGTGCTCTTAGTATGTTCAGAGTGTAGACACACGTAGAGATTTTGCTGTTCCATTTCATTCTCCCTCGCTGATATTTGACAGCTTTTGTTTATCAGCTGGTTGTGTTATTACCAGCCCTAACATGCTCCAGTAGCCTCAGTGATCTGAGAGCACTGACAAAATAAACCCTGAGCATGACAATGCTGGCAGCTCGGTGGAACAAAGAAGCTGACAAGCAGTGCTTTAAAATGGCAATCAATATTAACTTACATCATGCTTTAGAACCAGGATAGATGTGACAAATTGCATCAAAAACCTCCCTCCAATTGGCTTTTGTAAAGGCATGTTTCTCCTATATTCCATTTATGTTTCTAGAGGTTATTGAAGTTGTTTAATAAGGCTTTCATGTCATCTGAGAATTTGTTATTGCAACTGAATATTTTATTTGTTTTCCTCAGAGAAAGAAAACTTTAATGGTGTAAAAAAAAAAGACAAAATATAGAGAAAAGATATTCCAAATATCTCAGTAGTCTGTAACTAACCAGGAGACTCACACACTGTTTGCTGCCATCATAAGATAGCTTCCTACTGCCAGATGAGATTTGCTTTATTATTTAGGCAAAACCCTTTTTTCATAAAGGTAGCAACATGGAGACACCTCCATGATTGATTCTTCACTAAATCTGCATGTAATTATTTCTGTAATATGTAATAAATTGTAATTAATTAACTGTAAATCACAGTAGCAGCAATGGTGCAGGGTCAACACAGACAAAGCCAGAGCTCTCCTCCCAAAATCTGAAAGAGTTTCTCCACTCTTCACAGAGATCAACTCCTCTGAGCAGAAAAAGCCTTTTGGAAAAGACTCCTCAGAATTCTGTTGAAGTGAAATGATCTCTCAGCAAAGTTCACAAAGCACAAAGAAAAGCTACATGTCAAAACTGGGGAGAGAAAAGTGAAAATAATGATGATTTTTGTACGTACAAAGGGGTAGGCATTAGTTGTGAAAATGAGATGCATGGAAACACTGAAGAAGGGCTGCAAAACCATCTCCCCATGCCAGGCAGGACCACCTGCATCTCTAGGGTATTCCTCTTGGAGATATATCCCTTGATCTTAAAAATCTCCAGTGACAGAGATTGCATAACCTCTTCAGACAATCCAACACATATTTTAGAGTATTAGAAATCTTATGATAAGCTTAATTTAGCCTTCTGATTAGCCTAAATTGCCCTTGCTACCATCCAAACCAATCAACTTTTTTGCCTTGCCATGGAGAAGAAACTATTCAGCAGATAGATTGGGTGTGAGGAAGAATTTCTTTGCTGAAAGGGTTCTGAGGCATTGGAAGGGGTTGCCCAGGGCAGTGGTGGAGTCCCCATCCCTGGAGGGATTGCAGAGTTGTGTAGACACAGTGCTGAGGGACATGGGTCAGTGGGGACTGGTCAGTGTTGGGTTCATGGTTGGACTTAAGTGATCTTAAAGGGCTTTTCCAATCCAGGTAATTCTGGGATTCTGTGAAAAAGCAGTAGACACAGTGGAAAATTGGACTATCATGTCTCCCTTGTGTCTTTACTCCTCAGAAGTTAACCAACACCACTAACACAATCTTTCCTTGTAGGTCATGAGAGCTAAACCTGTACTTTTGTTCTCTGCCTCCGCACTCCCTCTGATGAGCTCTCCTGAAGTATGGTGCTCAACAACTGCCACTGAACAGAACAAAGCTTTATTCCACTTTCCTGCTGAACAATTGTCCCACTTCTATACCTATGTACAAAGTTTGCCTTTTTAGAAAAGCACAACCCACTGTCATTCCTAGCTCCTTTCCTGAAGAACTGTTCCTAATTAGCTAGTTTACTCCTAGCAAAGGACAAATCTTTTCAGTGTCCTTTACTGAACGTCCTCAGAGACTGGCTTGACTGGAAATTTATTCCCATTAAGACAGAACAAAATTTCATGAGGAAAATCAAGAAGGGCTGATTTTGAGAAGAACATTTCATTGATTCCATGTCTGCAGTAATCATTTCAGTTATGCAGAAAATGATCTATGACACACTAAATAACACTAGGTATAAACAGAGCAAATACACATACTTCATTAATGGATTTGCATAAAAATTCATATTGTGTGATAATATTGCTCTAATTTACCTACTGAGCCTGTTAGACCAAGCAGGTTGATTTCTTGATTGCCATGCATGGCATGTAGTCATCTACATCAATGAAAACAGAACCCCAACAGAATACAATCAAATTGAAATGGCCTACGAGTCATATTGAACCAATAAAGTAGATTTCACAAGGCAGACATCAAAGAAAAATCAGCCCTGGACTGTTCTGCACTTCAAATCCAAAGAGTTAATCTTGACTTTTAACAATTATCAAAGGCAGATACCAAAACATCAAAAATATGAAGTAGCAATGTTGCTACAGCTGCCAGAGCAAAGGCATGAGAAATGCTACAGCAAAAACCTGGTCCTACAGATATTTAGTCAACCTGGGGCTGGATAAAAGCCAGCTGGCTTCTGGAAAAACAGGAGTCACGTATTCAGACAGTGCTGCTCCCAAGTCCTGCACTCACTGAGGGCTTTTTCTAGGTTAGATCTTTGTAACTGGGCAGGTTCAGGAGGAAGTCTTGCTGAGAGGAGGGACACTGCGTGCCAGAGCGGTGTGGGATGGGCAGCAGGGATGGGGGCAAGGTGGGTGGGCAGGAATGGGAAGCGGTGGTGAGCTTGTACAAATCTCTGTGGTCAGAAATGGGCCAGCCTCGGGGCCTTCACCTGTCCTGTGAACTTCTCCAGCGAGAGCCAACCTCAGTAGTTCCTTCTGATCACAGCACACAACATCACTGTGTGTGCTATTCTGGGGGCAGCTCTGGGCACCACAGGAGAAAAAGGGTCTAAAGCTGCTGGAGAGTGTCCAGAGGAGGGACACAACATTGGGGAAGGGTGTGAGGAGAAGCTGAAGTCACTTGGTTTGTTCAACCTGGAGAAGAGGAGACTGAGAGGAGATCTCCTGGTGGTCTGGAACTTCCTCCCCAGGGGCAGAGGAGGGGCAGGCGCTGAGCTCTTCTCTCTGGCCACCAACGCCAGGAGCAGAGGCCATGGCAGGAAGATGTGGCAGGGGAGGGTGAGGTTGGCCATGAGGAAAAGGTTCTTGAGGCAGAGGGTGGTGGAGCACTGGCACAGGCTCCCCAGGGAGGTGCTGATGGCCCCAAGCCTGACAAGATTCCAGCAGCATTTGGCCAACGTGTGCCCTCAGGGACATGGTGTGAATGTTGGGCTTGTCCTGTGCAGGGACAGGAGTTGGACTCCATGATCCCAGCATCCTGTGACTCTGTGACTCTGTGACTCTGTGACTCTGTGACTCTGTGACTCCGTGATCAGCACAAGCCGCAGTTACCGGCTGCTCAACGGAGGGACAATGTGCACAGGCTTGGCTGGGAACAGCTTTCCCATCATGCCAGCAGACTCCAAGTGTCCTTATTTACAGACCTCCACCTGTCCCCCTCCTTTTCTTGGCTTCAACTTCAACACCCACCTCCAGCAGTTGTGTCACCTGCCAGCCAGGAGCCGTGCTGCCCTGAGCACCTGATATCAACGAGCAACCGGGCGCGACAGCTCTTCACGCTGCAGAACCTGTGGAGTGGAGGGAGAGGACCTCTCGCTCTGCTGGCTGCCAGGAGCCAGGCACTGATGGAAGGGCTGAGTTATGCCAAGAGGTGTGCCCAAGCTGGCAGCCACACCATATGGAGATGTTTTTTTGTCTTTTCTTCCAGAGACAGAGAGAAAGCTGGGGTGGAAGCACCACGCAGGCTTTTTGTCTCTGAGCTTTGCCCATCTCTCTTCTCAGTACAAGCAAAACCCTACGAACAATGAGCAGAATATAACTGTCATTATTGTTACCCTCGTACTGTGAAAGGTTTGCTCACCAGGGATATCTCTTCTATTTACTTTGCTGCCTGTTTCCAGTTAAATCCTCTCTTCATCTGCATTGCACTTGCATTGCTTTTATCATGATTATTTTAGTCCAAATCCTTATTTTCTTTTTTTCTGGCTCATTAAAACATGATTTTCCCAAATTAGAATAAAATAGCACTGGTGGCAACCATTCCAGGCGAAGGTCCCTCTAGATATCTTAGCAACATCTTTCTTCTGTTCTGCAGTTGTTCTCAATTCCCTGTTCTACTTCATCCCGGGCTGCAGACATTGGGAAATGCAACCTAAAACCCTGAGAGAGCCGTGAATGTTCAACTGGGACCTCAACTTTTAGCAGTTTGTTACTGGATCTTCAGCCAAACCAGCGACAGCTCTGAAGCCCCATTCTGCTCCCCTTAACCCGAGAGGAGATAAGCGAAGGCAGAGGTGTAACTGCTGGCTGAGGCTGGCAGAGATTCAGATTTAAACAACTGATCTAGTTCACCACAGAATCCCAGCATGGTGGGGTTGGAAGGGACCTCAGGAGATCTCCAGTCCAACCCCCCTGCCAGAGCAAGTTCCCTACACCAGGTTGCACAGGAAAGTGTCCAGGTGGGTTTGAACATCTCCAGAGATGGAGACTCCACACCCTCTCTGGGCAGCCTGTCCCAGGGCTCTGGCACCCTCACAGCAAAGAAGTTTTTCCTTCAGTTTGTCTGGAACTTCTGGTGTCCCAGTTTGAGCCCATTGCCCCTTGCCCTGTCACTGGGCACCACCCAGAAGAGCCCGGCCCCATCCATTTGGCCCCCACACTTCAGATATTGACAGACACTGATCAGGTCCCCTCTCAGGCTGCTCTTCTCCAGGCTGAACAGTCCCAGCTCTCTCAGCCTCTCCTCACACAGGAGATGCTCCAGGCCCCTCAGCATCTTTGTGGCCTCCCCTGGACTCTCTCCAGAAGATCCCTGTCCCTCTTGAACTGGGGAGCCCAGAACTGGACACAACACTCCAGATGTGGCCTCACCAGGGCAGAGTAGAGGGGGAGCAGAACCTCCCTTGACCTGCTGGTCACACTCATCTGAATGCCCCCAATGAGACCACTGGCCTTCCTGGCCACAGGGCACACTGCTGGCTCATGGTCAACTGGTCACTCACCAGCACTCCCAGGTCCCTCTCTGCAGGGCTGCTTTCCAGCAGGTCACTCCCCAACCTGTCCTGGTTCCTGGGGTTATTCCTCCCCAGGTGCAGGACCCTACACTTGCCCTTATTGAACTTCATCAGGTTCTTCTGTGCCCAATTCTTTTATGAATGTGAAGATCTGAATCAGGAGATAACAACAGATGCAGGGGCCTATCCTTGTGTGGGATTATTGCATTTCTAACCCCAGATACGGGTGGGATGGCCAGCATCCCATGTAGGGTGGGAAGTGAAGGGAGCAGTTCCAGCATTACCTAGAGGTCACTAATTAGCACTGAGCTTTTCAGCCACTCCTCCCCTGCCCCAGAGCCCCTCACTCACCTAATTTCCTCTGTTCTCATACCCAATTCGTCCACAAAACTTCTAAGTCAACTTAGAAAAATCACAAATTGTGTTTTCCAAATGATTCCTGACATTCAACTTGCTCCTACACAAACGTGGCTCTCAGACCCCCAAGTCCTGGCCCTTCCTGTCTCTCCTGGCCCCACTCTCCTCCCCCAGGCCCCCAGATCTATCAGAACATCACTGCACAGGGCAGAGAGAACCAACAAAATTTTACTGTAAGACTTTGGACAGAAATTCCCTCACTGCACTTTCATGGACAATGAACTAGGAGAAGGTTTGACACCAACTGGCATTTAACTGGTCTTTGTTAAAAATGGCAAGAAATTAATTTTTAATTAAGGACATTAACCAGAAGCATAAAGCTAAAGAAATTCAGTGTCTTTTTTACAAACCATCATCATTCTCCACCAGGTGCTTAGGGTGGGAACAATGTCTTATTTGTGAATTTTTATTTTTCTAAAAAGAATTATTAATGCTCTTTTTTTTTATAAAAGCCTTTTTTTTCTGAGAGTCTTTCACAGCTGCCCAATTTGACATACATACTGGTCAAGGAACTGAGGCAAGAACCTAGACCAATTCTTTGTCATGGACTAATACAAATGGAAGGAGGTTCTACCCAGACCAGTCTCTACCAAGGACTCAGCAGTGATATTTAAGAGCAATGAAGCACATATGTTGTGAACAACAGTTTATGTTAGTCATCTTTTCCGTAGATGAATGACCAAGAAAGACCTCCTTATATATTCCTGTGTTCATTGCATAATTTCATTTATATTTGTCTTCATTATCATTGTCCTGGTTTTTAGCTGGGCCAGAGCTGGTATCTTCTTAGTAGCTGGAACCTGTGTTTTGGTTTCAGCTGGGATTTAGTATGAGAAAAACGCTGAGAATTTACCGATGTTTTCATTTGTTGCTGGAAGTCGAAGGACTTTGCGTTTTGCCAATCTGCAAATGCAAGTTCGGAGGGGGAGGAATATTGAAATTAATAAGATAAATTGGCATTTGGCTCTGCCAAGGGGCTGTTCCATCTCCTGTCCCCCATGGGCAGGAGATCCATGAGGGGCTCTTCCTCTCTGGCTCTCTCTGGCTCTCGCTCGGGCTCTGGCTCTCCCGGGATTGCGGTTTCGGGTCGGGATTGTCGCTGCTCCGGGATCGTTCTCTGGGAACGGGCCGGGCTGGGTCAGTGGGTGGTGAGCGATGGCACTGGGGGTCACTCATTTGCATGTTTTATTACTATTATTATTATCATGACTATTTTAATATCATTATTATTGTAAGTTTTATTTTCTTTCTGTGATTAAATTGTTCTTATTTCACCCTATGAGTCTCCTTACCCTTGCTCCCCCAATTCTCTCCCCTGTCTCCTGGGGGCAGAGTGAGCGAGTGGCAAGTGCTGGCCATGTGCAAGCACCACAATCATCTACCAAAAGCAGAAGAGGACCTTCCTTCCTAAGCAGAGAGCTGAGTACAACCACTGAGGGTGCCAATTCTTGCTACGAATCCCACGCCCAAGGTCTGGAGGTATCCCCAGGGAACCACACTGTGTACGTGGTGTGTTACATGCATGATGTGTATCGTAACTGAGAGTCAGGAGGTAATGGAGGTTAATGTATAGGTGGGACCAGGTTAATGTATAGGTGGGACCAGGTTAATGTATAGGTGGGACCAAGCTGGCCACACCAAATATATTAGGTTTTTTCTCCCACAGCACCGGCCTCCTCTGCAGGAGTCTGTGCTGCAGATGGAAAGCTCTCACTGCCTGCGGGTAAAAGCTCACTCTGGATTTTCTACCTTCTGCTCAGGGATTTCTTGGCCTTTCTCTTTTGTTCACCCACCACCAAAGGTGACACTGGGATCCTGATTTAGATGATGTGCTTCAACACTGGGGAGGTTTTGCTGCTCTTCTCACGTTTCTGGGCATTTGCTTAAAGCCTAACAAAGATTGTAACCATCGAGGGGTTTCTTAACACTGCCTGGAGCAAACTGTTGTCCTAGTGTAGCCCTAAAATTTGTTAAAATGAGTTTCAGAATTCCCTCAGACACTCGGGGACATTTGCTTGGCCTTCTGAAGTTCAGGTCAAGACACTATTAGAGCCTCATGTTGTAAGTTTCTATGTCTCAGCCAAGAGCAGTAACTTGGTGAAACACAGAAGCAATGAGACTATTTAATTAACCTGAAATCTCCCACTGGCACAAAATTAAAGTTCTTTTGCCAGAATCATTAGTAATTTGCAAGCTCTGTTCAGCAGGAGAGTAACAGATATTTGATCAAATGTTCCCTTTCCAGGAAATGACAGCCGTTAGGAGGGGGAGGAGGGGTGAGAACTTCAGAATTCATCCGATCAAGGAGAGCAATTTGGAACACCTCCTGCTCCAAAGTCTGTTAACCCTCGTTGCCATCTCACAGAACACTCTGGAGGAGGAACACACTGCACTGCCTTCCCGCTCCCCCCAAACCTGACATATAGCTTGATTTTAAATGGGTTTTTAATATACACAGCTCAACCTTACCCACAGGTAGTGGTAGGGAGGAAAAGAAGCAGATCCCTTGCTATCTTCTTTGACTAGGTCATGACCTAAACTAGGTGAGGTGGTTTCACCCTTTTGGTTTGGAGCCGAACACAGGCGCTCTCTCACTCTCCCCCCACCCAGGGAGCAGGGGAGAGAATTGGAAGGAAAAGGGCAAGGAGATTCATGGGTTGAGATAAAAACTTTTTACTAATTAAAATACAATGATAATGATAATAACAGCAATAAAAGAATATACCAATGAGTGATGCCCAGTGCAGTTGCTCACCACCCGCCGACCCATGCCCAGCCTGTCCCAGCCAGCGATCCCGGAGCACAGACAGTCCCCAAACCCAAACCCCGGGAGAGCCAGAGCCCGAGCCATCCCCGAGAGAATCCCCCCGACTCCCGGTCAGTTCTGGGTCATGTCCTGCCCATGGGGACAGGAGATGGAATATCTCATTGGCAGAGCCCAGTGCCAGTTTGGGGTTTGCTATTCACTGCACTTCCCCCTCCCAGTCCTAATGCAGCTGTGACCCAGCCAAACACAGTGACCTTGGGCTCCAGCAGCAACTGAGAACATCAGCACCTGATCAACATTCTTCTCATAGCAAATCCCTCACTGAACCTAAACCACAGCTATTGCAGCTCCTGAGAAGAAAATTAACTCTATCCCAGCAAAACCAGGACACTAAGACATGGCAATTATGTATTGCATATATAATTTATACCAGGCTCAGGAAGGATGTTTTTATTTATTAGGATGCATACTATCACGCAATTAACATATCAGATAATTGCACACTTTATAAGTTTGAATAAACCTCATTTCATTATCCTGCTGGGTGAAGGAAAGGATGTTGGCTAAGCCCCACGGATACTTGTGGGAACTGCTGCTTTTCACCGGGCTACATTAAGCTTCTCTACAGGAATGAGAGCAACACTGCAAATACAGCTGATGTGTCCTAGGGAATCTCCACGGAGAACTGGACAACAAAGGTGACACCGTGCGGGAAGGAGGGAAACATCCAAAGCCACCACCGAGGCAGCCCAGGAAACGTGACCCCGAGGAAGCAGCAAAACAAAGCAGGGCTTATCTACACAGCACGGGCTGTGAGAGACGCTCAGAGCAAGGCGTGTGGTCTGCTGCTGGTTTATCCTACCCGTGCTCAAAAGGCAGAACATTTTACAGCATCCTCAGAAATAAACAGGATGACATCATGGGATGGGTTATCCACACAGCTCTGCTGCTGCTGCAGGCTGGCTAACCGCCTCCGCCAAAAGCAGGGACAACGCTCTTCTAATGTCACTGAAAAAATGAATATATATATATATATATATATTTGGAGATTATCAAAGAGGAAACTTTGATAAATGCGGGCTGCATTGTTCAAGCCTTTCATTTTATGGGAAAATGTAACATTTCCTTTTGTCTCCCTTAAAAATGAAAACCCATTTGAACAACTGGCACCCTCTGCAGAGTGAAAACTTGTTTCTTAGAGTGGAAATGTCTAAATTTCTGGAGCAAACAAACTTCTGGGGACACAAGCAAAAACAATCAGAAGACCTGTGTGATGTTCTCCTGCAATCTGCAGTGGTCATCATAGAATCACAGAATGGTTTGGGTGGGAAGGGACCTTTCACGACCATATAGTCCAGCCCCCTGCAGTGAGCAGGGACATCTTCACCCAGATCAGGTTGCTCAGAGCCCCGTCCAACCTGACCTTGAGTGTTTCCAGGGATGGGGCTTCTACAACCTCTCTGGGCAACCTTCGACAGGGTTTCACCTGTTTCAGTATAAAAAAATGTCTCCGTTATATCTTGTCTAAATCTCCTCTCTTTTAGTTTAAAACAATTTCCCCTTGTCCTATCGCTACAGGTCCTGCTAAAAAGTGTGTCTTCATCTTCCTGGAGCCCCTTCAGGTACTGGGAGGCCACCAGAAGGTCTCCCTGGAGCCTTCTCTTCTCCAGGCTGAACAGCCCCAACTCTCCCAGCCTGTCCTCACAGCAGAGCTGCTCCAGCCCTGGCATCATCCTGGTGGCCTCCTCTGCACTGGCTCCAGTGGGTCCATGTCCTTGTGCTGTTGGTGGCCCCAGCACTGGAGGCAGCACTGCAGGGGGGGTCTCAGGAGAGCGGAGCAGAGGGGCAGAATCCCCTCCCTGGCCCTGCTGCCCACGCTGCTCTGGGTGCAGCCCAGGACATGGTTATTGGCTCTGTGCTGCCAGCGCACGGTGCCGGCTCATGTGGAGCTTCTCGTTCCCCAGCACCCCAAGTCCTTCTCCCCAGGGCTGCTCTCCATCCCCTCACCCCCCAACCTGTACCGATACCAGGGGTAGCCCCGACCCAGGTGCAGGACCTTGCACCTGGCCTTGTTGAACCTGGTGAGGTTCACACAGGTCCAGTTCTCAAGCTCGTCCCACAGTTTGTTGTGCAGGGCAGCTGCCTTTAGTGGAGGAAAAGCGAATGGTGGGAAGTGCATAAAGCTCTCCTCTCCTGACTGCTGTGTGTCGTGAGGAGGGCAAAACCCAGCACAGCTTAAACATGAGCACACACCGATAAAAGAACCAAATCCATCACTTCGTGTCCGTGTGTTCCTCCAGCGGTGAGCACAGCTCAGATGAGGACGAGCCACTAAGATAAAAAAATGGCCAATCTGGAAATCATTTTGATGAACTTACCCAGAGTATCTTCAAGTCATACACAAGATAAATGAGCCTGCTTGAAACCTGGAGTTTCTTTAAGTACTTTGTGAAGACAAGGAGAGATGAGGCTGAGCTGCCAAAAGACAATATTTGTCCTGTACCTTTGCACGGACCAGGAGTTTCCAGTTAACTGTAGCTAAAGATAATTGAATTAAAAACCTATATAAGTGACAGATCTTTAATTTGAAGAGGAAAAAATGGGCTGAGCTCAAGATAATTCACATAGATTTTCTGTTTTATAATTTCACTTTGGTTATGTGGACAATTTTAAGTAGAAAGCAGAACATTCTCCTGTTCGTGACAGCTCGGTGCTAAGCTGAGTGTTCTCACGTGGGTCTGGCAGCAGACTGGAGCACATACCCTGGTGTGACCGCAATAGCTCCTGACTTGGGGACACTGTCCCTGTCGGATCAGATCAGATCATCACAGTGATGTGGTGACAACTGCTGGATTCGTAGATGGATCAGAATTGGAGATAGCTACATGTCTGCCCATCTGTAATACCTGGGTGACACGGGGAGCTGGCTGATAATAAGTGATTTATTTATTTTTTTCAGTCTGAAATAAATTTACAACTGGTTTGCTTCTTTTTTTTTTTCTGAATTGGTTTCACCTTGAGCAATTGAAGTAAATTAAAATCAACTTCTATCTCAGTACTCAGCCCAGTTTCCTTAAGGATCAGAGGATAACTCAGGCTGAAAAACTTCAGGAGGTGTCTGGCCCAACCTCCTGCTCAAGGCAGGGGCAGCTCTGGCACCAGACCATGTTTCTCAGGGCTTGATCCAGTCAGGATGTGAAAACCTTAAAGGATGGAGATGGCAAAATCTCTCTGACCAGCTCGTGCCACTGCTTGAGCATCCTCATGGGGAAAGTTTGTCCTTGCCTCCAGTCTGAACATCCCATTTTAGCCCATCATCTCACACCTCCTGAGGGCTTCTGCTGGCCTTGCTCCAGTTTGTCAGTGCTGGTATCCAAAAGTGGACACAGCAGCTAGATGTGATCTAAGGAGCGCTGAGCAGAGGGAGCTGATCCTGGCCGTGCCACCCAGGGTGCTGCTGCCCTCGGTTCTGTGGGATCTCCTCTTGCTGCCCCCAGGAACTTTCCCCCAGAGCTGTCCCCATCCAAGCAGGTCCAGCTGGGATGGCTGCTGGAGGTCTGCTTCTCCGGGACAGGGCTTTTCACCTGGGAAGATTCCTGCTGTTCCCAGTCTGTGTGTAGCTTCTAATGACTCATGAGGTTCCTCCTTTGCAGAACAAATGGCTGAAGCCCAAATTCCTCCAGCCACAGTCCTACTGACTGCATGTGGCTTGGGAGAAGAGATTTATACCCAGTGCACCCAGCTGGGTATGGCAACATGCTCAGGAGCTCATCTCTCTACCAGATTGACCCTAAAACAAAGTCTTTGCTCAGTCTTCCTGTTCTCCACAAGCAAAGAACTTGAAACTCTTGACACTTGTCAAAGGGCCTCCATACCAGCCTACTACTGTCATCCAGAGCCTTCATCTTCCAGAGTTACACTGAGGATGTTTAGAACCTGAGTGGCAGTCAGAGAGGGAACCAGCAGTGCAGGGAGAGCCCAGGCACATCCACCCCCCTGGCTCAGGCAGGACCATCACAGGGTGGTTACAGCTGGAGTCTGGAGCAGAGAAAGGTCCTGCACCAGTTTTCCCAAGGCTCTGTGAGTGCTGTAATTAACCAATTATCCATCCACTCAGCTTTGCTGCCGTGATATTCACCAGTGCAACGCTTTAGTCATGAAGCAAAAAGCTTGTTCTCCAAATCACTGTTTGAAACAACTAATCCTGATTCCATTTTCATGGGGATGCTTCTTTCAGATGAAAACTTGGATTTTAATTCAATGAAAGGTTCCTCAGAAAATATCTTTTACCTCTAGCACAGCCACCAAAATACCTATGTCGTTTCAGACAGAATAAAAGAAGCAAATCTGGTTTTATTTATTTTGATCAGAAATTACATTGGCAGGTATTTTTATATTTATTATATTTTGTCTTTGTATATTTTATATTTATTATATTTTATTTTTATTATATTTTTTCTTTAAATTTCCTCTTTCTTCTGCATGCCCTTCACTTGCAGATGGCCTGATAGCAATTCCACATCATCCATTTTAATCTTGCCACTTCTTGCAATGCTCTGCCCAATATAATCGACAGGTCTAATGGATGCACTTTCCAGAAGAGAATCCCCCTCTGCAGTTCCTGCTCCTCCTGCCCTTTCTCTTCACCCTTTGCACTTTGCAATTTCCTTGTGACTGCAAACTGTTTGAGGCCAGGTTGGATGGGGCTTTGAGAAGCCTGATCTGGTGAAAGATGTCCCTGCCACAGCAAGGGGCTTGGACTAGGTGATCTTTAAAGGTCCTTTCCATCCAAGACCATCCTATGGTTCTTTTTTTTTTGCATACCAGCAAGGCACAACATCAGCCTCCTGTTAAAAAAATACATTAAATAAAAAATATCCAATACTATAGGGCTCTTCTCTCTAACTTGCCCTTTAATCAAAATGTTGCTTCTTGCAGCAAGTAACATCAGAAATCACAGAGTCACAGAGTGTCAGGGATTGGAAGGGACCTCGAAAGCTCATCCAGTCCAACCCCCTGCCGGAGCAGGAACACCCAGATGAGATCACACAGGAAGGTGTCCAGGTGGGTCTTGAACATCTCCAGAGAAGGAGACTCCACACCCTCCCTGGGCAGCCTGTCCCAGGGCTCTGTCACCCTCACAGTAAAGAAGTTCCTTCTCAAGTTTAAGCAGAACCTCCTGTGTTCCAGCTCACACCCATTGCCCCTTGTCCTACCATTGGACACCACTGAGAAGAGCCTGGCCCCATCCTCCTGACACTCACCCTTCAGATATTTATAAACATTAATGAGGTCCCCCCTCAGCCTCCCCTTCTCCAAGCTAAAGAGCCCCAGCTCCCTCAGCCTTTCCTCATCAGGGAGATGCTCCACTCCCTTCATCACCTTGGTGGCTCTGTGCTGGACTCTCTCCAGCAGTTCCCTGTCCTTCTTGAACTGTGGGGCCCAGAACTGGACACAATATTCCAGATGTGGCCTCACCAGGGCAGAGTAGAGGGGAAGAAGAACCTCTCTTGACCTACTAACCACAGCCCTTCTAATGCACCCCAGGATGCCATTGGCCTTCCTGGCCACAAGGGCACAGTGCTGGCTCATGGCCATCCTGCTGCCCACCAGGACCCCCAGATCCAGTATTAAAAAAAAAAAATAATGGAAAGATATAAACTCTCTCTGAGTTTGTAGCAGAAGGAGACAGAGATGCAGGCACAGCTTTGGGGCACGTCCCATCCTTTAACCTGGAGCTGCATGCTTAGGCCAGTTCCACTCTGTTATCCATTTTCTTATATCATAAAAATTAAGAAACAAACAAACAAAAAAAAGACAAAAAAGTACTTTTCAAGTGGACTGTACAATCTATATCTACTTTTCTCAATTTTTTTTGTTCTTCTGACCAAGCTTTCTTCTAACACAAATATAACTGAGAATGTCATTTTTTATGTAACTCTGTAGCAGGTTACAGTCTTTACTATACAGAGACAACCCAAAAAAACCAAAAATACAGTGTTTTATAATTTTTTTTAATGGGAAAAGATTAATATTATGTCTTCTGAGCACGCTATATACGGCAATAGGAGTTATATTTATTCATTCCACCGACCGAACATGGGGACATGAAATTAGTACAAGAGATAAAAATGGATGCTTTTATGCATATGTTATGAAATTTATGTATGCACCTTTGCTCACATTGTTCCAAAGGGAAAATTTTTCACAGTAGGCATCAGTTGCTTAATTAGCACAGAATAATTAAAACTCACTGCAGGGAAAATTCCACAGCCCCACAGCAATTATATAGGGAGAGTTCTCCACTATTGTAAATTCAAAATATCTTTTAGGTAGGTTCCTTAAAAAACACCAGCTATTCAACATTGTCTTGTAACTGAAAAACTCCTCAAGCAACTAAGAAAATTAAACCAGAAAAAAATAAAAAAGAATCTAAAAGTCATCAGCAAGGTCCACTCAAGCAGTGTATTAACTACTTTCACTTCATTTTTCAGGGTCAGTTCTTTTTATTGATTTATGTAGATGCCTGAACCTTGAGAAATACATTTAGTATAATTAGACAGCAGTAGCAACTTCAGAGTTCATTAATAATCATGAAATAGTTCATTCACTATCAGTAAGAACACTTTTACAGTATACTATTTTTTTTAGTATTAATATACACATAGTTATCAAATTTCAACAGTTCTTAGACTTCTTAAAAATTAATTTAAAACACTTATTTGATCTAGAAAAAGTCAAAATTCTCCATTTGAAAATGTTTTTACCCAGCAAAATGGCACGTGGCTCTTAACAGAAGCAAAGTGTCTGTTAACATCCGTGACAAATTTTAATTAGACCTTTTTTGGTGAAATCTGAAAAATGTGAGTCATTCATTTATTTTATTTCCAGTTTTCCATTTTGTTTTGGAACCAATATTCTGATACAAGGGTGGGTTTTTTTAATTTTATTTTATTTTAGCCTCTATATTCCATTCCCTCTCCCCTGCCCTGCATCACACCAATATTTTCCTGGAAACTCTTTCCTTTGCGTGATGCCCACGAACTCCAAGTGCTTTAGCATGGCCAATTCATTCCTACTTTAAAACAATCCCTTTCTGGTGACTGGAAACCTGGAAGCTGCAGTGCCAACTGCCTCGTTACTGCAAGAAATACAGTAGACAATTATTTGGCCTGTGCAGAGGTTTGAACTGACATTTTTAAGTCTGCATCAGGCTTAGATTCAGCTTAAAATAAAATCCAGAGGTAGCTGCAGTTATTTAAAGGACGTGGACTGGCGAGTGGAGGTAGCAGCAGAGCTGTTATCTTGGCCTGTAACTGATATTGCTGAGTCTTGTATCACAATTAGTCTGCTGGGGCTCAAAAAAGATAATTTTGTGGGGCAGACAGGAAAACTTTTCTTCTCATTTTGTTTTATCCTTAGGAAAAATGAAATAACCCCTGAATACATTTGGCCTTGGTGTTCTATACGGGTCACAGTGACAGAATGTTTTTGCAGAGGTGTTTTTTCAGTGAAGGAGCTGCCACACCTCACTGAAATGAATTTGGGTGAGCCCTCAGGAACATGATGGGAAACTCTTAGATCTCCTGTAGAGATCTTACCTAGTCCAAAGCTAATTAGTGGAAATGGCAGAGAACATTCCACACTTGTTGTTTTAAGAATAAATCCATGTTTGATGAAGAGGAGGAAAAATTGATTACGCAGCTGAGTTGGTTTTAGGAGCATGAAATCACAGAATCATCGAATGTTGTGAGTTGGAAGGGACCCCTGAGGATCATCGAGTCCAACTCTTGCATGGGGAAGGAGGGAAAAAACCAAGCAGAAGGAAGAGGAGGAGTTAAGCAGGAATCATCTGTGTGTGCTGCAGTCCTGACAGCCAACTACAACACATGGATGTTTATTCTCCCCAGCTATAACAGCAGAAGGTGGGAAAAAAGGGAGGTTTACATAAACCAACTAATAGATCACTCAACACATCATCTTCTCAAAGCCAGCCTCCAAAGGACCCCAACACCTGAGGCTACCCTCAAACATGAACTCCAATCCTTGTCCACCTTTCAAGAAGGTGTCCCTCTGTGTCTCAAAAGAAGGCCACGAGAGCCTCAGTCCACCTCCCCTGTCCTAAATATTATCTTAACCCAAACTCTAGTCACCTCCCTTTGAGTCAGCCCCTTCACTGTGCATCCTTTAGGCTCGCTGTATTCTCATGACTGGGTCCTAGATGAAAATCAACGAGGAAAATTTCCCCAAAACACATTAAAAACTCTTATTTCTGTCATTTATTAATGACCATAGCATTACACTCCCTTCATACTGGAGTGAGTTCATAACTAACCCAGGTACTATGCTGTGATGATTCTGCCTGCTGCAAAAACAACATCGAGAATTTGCTTTATTAACTTCTGCAAAGCTTCCAGAGGAGAAACAAAGCCTCGTTTCAGGTCATTTAAACCAATTTCTAATGGACAAAATTACATCAAGACACCATAAACAGATTTGTAGAGGTGGAAGTGAAGTAGAGCCTGAATTACTGTGACATTTTAAAATGCAATTAAATGACTGAAAAATTCCTTTCATATGACCCAGTGTGGTTGGGTGTATTACATGGTGGACCCTGTTTGTTGCTGCACGTAGAAGATTGCTTCTGCTCCATCACCCATTACAGGCACAGCCTCTCCTTCCATGGGTCTGGTTTCCTTCCCTGACATGGAATTATTCCTGTTTACACTCCAGTTACTGACACCCAGGCAACACTTTAATTCTGAATACGCTCTCTTTTGAGAACTGAAGATCCTTAAGATGACTTGACTCTACCTTTTTATTAAGCACTATAATAATGGCTTGGGAGACATAGCAAAGGCAGTGACAGAGAGATTTGCAGGCACGGTAAAATGAGAAGTGGGAGCGAGAGCAGAGTGCAGTCAAGGAAAATGCCAAGGTGATCTACAGGGAAGATAAAGAGAAGTTCTGATAGGGTAAGAAAGTTAAAGCCATCAGAATAAATCTTCTACGGTGGAGTAATGTCCCAAAGCAGGAGCTTACCTGATGAGTAAATGTGATCTCCACCCCTGAATATGTCATCAACTTCATGCCCCACCACACACTTCTCTGTGTCTCAGCATCACACTCATCATTTCTAAGTGACAAAAGCCATGTTCATTCTGTTGGCTTCACTTCCATGCTGTATGGCACTCCCAAACCTACACCCAAGTCCTTTTTTTCTGCAGGCCACTCCACAAGCATATGAGAAGCCATCATTAGTGACTAGCAAAATTTAATTTGCTGCTCTTCTTATTACTGCAGCCACTAAAGACAAGTGATCCAAAGAAAGCCAGACCTATCAACTCTCAGAGAACACTCAGCTCCAGCCTTGCTCTGGTAAGTCACCCGTTAGATTGAAACCACTGGGCTCATACGAGTGTGGTGGTGCATGCATAATTTATCTGTAAACCACTCTGGGAAGGCTTTCAAAAGTAAATCTCTACAAAGCCCACAAATTCCCATTCTCTGTCAATGGAATGTGCCTAACTAGCACTTCTGCCCTGAAAAATCACCTCCTTTTTGGCTCTGAAAGTGTGAGGTAGTTACTATAAATGAAGGTACTATGTTTCCCATCTTTATAAAATAAATCTGACTAAAAGGCTTGAATCAGTCTGGTCTGAAAGGATGAATTGCAAGACCTGGACCTTGGCACTCTGCTGGAAAAGAAGCTCATGAACATTCCATATCACTTCAACACACTCTATCCCATGTTTCACAGAATCACAGAACCAAAGTGGTTGGAAAAGCCCTTTAAGATCACTGAGTCCAACCATAAACCCACCATGACCTGGGCTTCCTTTGCTGCCTGCTACAGCAATGCCATGGAGCCCCGTTTGCTTGGCCTGAACCAGTCTGCTCAAGTACACAGCTTGATAGAGCAAATACTTCCAAAAGTGGGTCCAAATGTATTCTCCCTATTTTCTCATCATTCTACTTTTTCCACCTGATTCATACAAATAAATAGGGATCAGTTTCAAGAGAAGACAGCATCAGCAATGCAACGAGAAGAAATAGGCTTCCCTTTTCCCTGTGGCTCACCAGGACTTTAAGATTGAAGATGTCTCACTGTGAAGGACACACAATTCATAGAATCCCAGACTGGTTTGGGTTGGAAGGAACGTTAAAGATCATCCAGTTCCAACCCCCTTGCCATCAGCAACTGGTAGGCTCCACCAGAAACACCTGGATAGCGGTGAGTGGCTGGAACTGCGCTTAACAATCAGGATTGCTACAGGAGTAATTAATTTTAATAACTTAATGACTTGTCACAAGAGGTGACCCATGTCCCTGTCAGGCTGAACTGTGCTCGTCCATCCCCAAAAGAGAGCTCTTGAACATCTGCATCAGGTACTGAAAGAGACCTGGTGAAGCCACATCCCATCCCCCACATCCCACCCCAGAGGATTGACCCCACAGACCAATACAACCCAGTGGAGTTGACTAAGCCCCCAGTATCGGGTCTTTAAGCATATGCCATCCCAGTGAGGCCAGAAGCTCCATTAACTTCATCAGATATTATCCATATGCTTGAGGGTTTTACTAGATTGCAGTCCAAGCTATTAGCAGCAATATCATTTACTCACTGAAATAGATGTTAACGCTCTAAGTATTGTCATATGGAAAGGCTGGGTTTGGTTTTGAGCAGGAGAAACGTGGGCAAATATTCCATAGATAAATATTCCACCAGAAGTGTTCTACATGGCATTATTCAAAAGGGAAAAACTCACCTATAACACAACAACAAACCCCGGCTGTCTCATACTGAAGCAGCTGGGTGATGAGTTAAGTTTCTATCCTGGGGTGCATTAGAAGGGCCGTGGTCAGTAGGTCCAGAGAGGTTCTTCTTCCCCTTTACTCTGCCCTGGTGAGGCCACATCTGGAATATTGTGTCCAGTTCTGGGCCCCCCAGTTCAAGAAGGACAGGGAGCTGCTGGAGAGAGTCCAGCACAGAGCCACCAAGATGATGAAGGGAGTGGAGCATCTCCCTGATGAGGAAAGGCTGAGGGAGCTGGGCCTCTTTAGCTTGGAGAAGAGGAGGCTGGGGGAGGACCTCATTAATGTTTATAAATATCTGAAGGGTGAGTGTCAGGAGGATGGGGCCAGGCTCTTCACAGTGGTGTCCAGTGATAGGACAAGGGGCAATGGGTGTGAGCTGGAACACAGGAGGTTCTGCTTAAATTTGAGAAAGAACTTTTTTACTGTGAGGATAACAGAGCCCTGGGCCAGGCTGCCCAGGGAGGGTGTGGAGTCTCCTTCTCTGGAGACATTCAAGACCCGCCTGGACACCTTCCTGTGTGATCTCATCTGGGTGTTCCTGCTCCGGCAGGGGGATTGGACTGGATGAGCTTTCGAGGTCCCTTCCAATCCCTGACACTCTGTGATTCTGTGATTCTGTGATTCTGTGATTCTGTGATTCTGTGATTCTATCGTATCCATAAGCATCACATAAGCAATATGGAGTGATAGGCAAACTCTCATTCCCACTCCTTTCAGCCAAACTTCAGCCCAAGATCTTATGGAGGAAAACTTCCTTAACTAATTCTATATTTTAAACTGTGAGCATTTACTCTTTTTTTAAACTTATTTGCCATAAATAGGAGATTCCACAAAATTTATCAAGGAATTAGCAGAGGAAGAGTGGAGTTTGATGTTTAATTTTTAAAATACAAGTCACCTTCATTCTGAAATGCAAAACAGCAATAAACTGTGGTTATTCATTCTTAAACACCACTTCACCTAAACATACACCTAAGTAGAAAACCAGCTGGTTAAAGGGATAATAACTGGAGGGGAAAACATTTCGGATTGACCCAAAACAAAACACTCTTTACTTCATTTTGCTGGGAACAAAAAAAATCCTGATTTTATCCACTGAATGTCAGTGTTGTAGGAGAATCACACATTTTGGCTCCAGGGGCAATCCTTTGCATTTTATAAGCTTAACAGAAGTAAAGGTGACAAATTCCCCATTAGCATAAAATAAATCTATTTTAAAGGCATCTAGGGCAGAAAGAACAATTGCAATCAACCAGCTTGACTTTCTGTACAACCCAAGTTTCCTATTTTTTTTCTCTACAGGATATTTTTCAGGATTTTCCTTCAACACAAACCCTAAAATCCCACCCAGTCCCCATGGGTGAGGACCCATGAGTGGTTCACACTCTGAATTCATCTGGTTTAGAGTGGGAAGGGTTAAATGCAGTCATGACTTTGGTGCTTTTCTTAATTTCTTATTTGATGGGAAACATGAGACAACCTGTAGAGGAGACAGGTACATGAACCATAAGTTTAAGGTCATGGGTGTACAAAAGAAAGTGACTGATGGGTTCTAAGGTGATTCTTATAATAAAAATGGAAATTAACTCTTGACCTTGAAAGTGACTGGTCAAATGAAACAGCAGAAAGGCATGGTCTGCCAGAGACTGATGGGGATTGGATGAAATCAAGACATGATGAGAAAGGATCTGATTAGGTGACCCATGGAATTAGATCACAAATCTCCAATATAAGCAGGAGCTGCGCCAGGCCGATTTTGGAAAAGTTCTTCTGAAGTTGGTGTCCTGGTTTTCAGTTGAGACATAGCTGAGTTTCTTTCAGCAGCTAAAAGAGCACTGGGGTTTGGTTTCAGCCGGGATTTATTCTGAGAAAAAAGTTGGCAACACAGTGATGTTTTCATTTGTCACTGGAAGTCGAAGGACTTTGTGTTTTGCCAGTCTGCAAATGCAAGTTCTAGAGGGAGTGATGAATATTTAAATTAGTAAGCTAGACTGGCATTTGGCTCTGACAATGGGATATTCCACATTGTTTCACCTCATGGTCTGTATATTAATGTCTCTTGCGGGGGTTCTCACCCTCTCTCTGGCTCTCGCTCGGGCTCTCTCTCCCAGGATTGTGGTTTCGGTTCAGGATTGTTGCTCCTCTGGGATTGTCATTGAAGAACAGGCTGGGCTTTGTCAGAAGGTGGTGAGCAATGGCACTGGGTGTCACTCATCCGCATAATTTATTACTATTATTATTATAATTATTGTTTTAATATCACAATTACTTTAAGTTTTATTTTATTTCCATTATTAAATTGCTCTTATATCAACCTATGAGTGTCCTTACCTTTACCCCTCCAATTTTCTCCCTTATCTCCTGGGGGATGGTGGGGAGTGAGCGAGTGGCTGTGTTTGGTTGCCAGCCAAGTGCTGTCCAAGTGAAACCACCACAGTCGCCAAAGAGACCAGTCAGTGACCCCAACTGCCAACCAAGAGAGAAAACAGGGACACTCATTTCACTGTGTGACCAAAACTACACCTGCAGCCCCTGGTCTGTGTCAGTAACACAGGCCCCTAGGCCAGTGACAGTTGCCCATCATCATCAGAGTGGGTATCTTGCATCATCTCAGGCAGTGGAGGAGAACATGACTTCCCTGGTGTTGCCACACTGAGTTACTGATGGGTGGTGTGGTCCCTCCTTAGCAATGGATAACTGGTGGGTGAATAAGCAACATGGTTTGTGCTTGTCCAGCTGCACGAGGTGTAAGATTAGATGTTGTTTTGGGAATCATCATTTAACAGCTGGCAGCAATAACAACTGGAATACCTGAAGTGTGGAGGCCAAATGGATGGGCCAGGGATCTTCTTGGTGGTGCCCAGTGACAGGACAAGGGGCAATGGGCACAAACTGGAACACCAGAAGTTCCAGACAAACTGAAGGAAAAACTTCTTTGCTGTGAGGGTGCCAGAGCCCTGGGCCAGGCTGCCCAGAGAGGCTGTGGAGTCTCCATCTCTGGAGATGTTCAAACCCACCTGGACATTTTCCTGTGCAACCTGGTGTAGGGAACCTGCTTTGGCAGGGGGGTTGGACTGGATGATCTCCTGAGGTCCCTTCCAACCCCCAACCAGTCTGGGATTCTATGAATATAGTTTTATGTAATAAAAAACAGTATAACTCAATCACTCCATTCAATCATTGCTGTTTGTGCAAATTGGCCTTTCAGTTCCAGAGCTTTAGCTGCCCTGCAACACAACCAGCATCAGTTTTAAAGACCAGGTTAGTGAAATGAGTACTAGCAATGGGTGGTCATTACTACCCAGACCTGCCTCCAGTACACTCACAGGAGCTGTAGGAGAGCCCGGCAAAGCACTGAGCAGGATGAGCAGGGGTAGGCAGTGACAGTGTCCATGCTGGAGCCAGATTGCTAGCAGTCTCACTAGGGATTATCACCTCTTTCTGCTGAGCTAGGCTTGCTTCTGGGACAGATGCAGCTGCATTTGACAAGGAGAGAGATACAGAGCCACTTCTGCAGCCCACAGGTAGGAGCACTGACCCTTCCAGTAGAACAGAAAAGTCACGGTTGTTGTCCACACGTTGGTACCCACTAAATCCACACCAGGCACTGTGCTCAGAGTAGGGCTTTGCTGAGTTTAAAGGGCACTGAATCATAGAATCATTTGGTTGGAAAAGACCTCTGAGATCATCAAGTCCAACTGTACCTGTCCACTGCTAACCCAGATCTCTGAGCACCTCATCTACCCATCTTTTAAATCCCTGCAGGGATGGGGACTCCACCACCTCTCTGGGCAGTTCCAGTCCTGAGAACCCTTTAAGTGAAGAATTTTTTCCTGATATCCAATCTGAACCTCCTCTGGTGCAACTTGGGGCCATTAAATCTTGCACCCATGGCACACTCAGGTCTTGGCACTGCAAGCAAGACCATGCATATCTGAAAGTGGGAAGAGACAGAAGGGGAACCAGGGAAGAACAACTTCTAGAAAGGCTTGTGTAGCAAAACACACAATGCACAGTGATCAACAACAGGCAGCAGCATGATGCACCAGGAAAAGGTCATTTTTAATAGCAGGGCAGGAGCAGATGACTGATTCATTATCTGAGAAACATGTTATCTGCAGAACCAGTGGGCTGGAGAGAGGATTGAGATGTGCTTGAGATTGTTGTGCCAGTCCTGTCACTGTATCTGGTGAGCAGACCCAAGAAGGAGAGCTCACCATCCGAGGTCAGGCAACTGTTTTGGGGGGAGATCTGCGTCCACAGCATCTTCCACCACGTTGCTAGAGGGAAGTGGAATCCTCAGCAGAGACAACAAAGGGCAAGACACGGTGTGTGCACTGAGCCTGAAGCATTGAGAGCCTTGACCAAGAATGGCTTTATCTTTGAAAATATGAAGTCATCTCATTACATTAGTCATGCTCTGAGAACAAGAAGTGCCAGAAAGAGAAGAGAAAGAGCTCTCTGTAGCTAGAGACTACTCAAACACTTCGATTATTTCATTTAACATCCAAGTCCCTAAGTCAGGTCTCTTACATTAACTTACAGAGCAGCCCAATTAACATTTACTTCTGCCATAAAATAAAACTGTACTTATTTTTCCACTTTCTTGGACTTTCTGATAAATACAGCACAAAGTCCTAAGGCTCACAAGTGCCAGAAGAAAAGTGAACTGTATTTCTGCAAATATGTGGCTTTCTAATTGCAGATTTTTCTTCATCAAATCGGAGCGAAGAAGAGCAGCTGATGACTACAGCTGGATGAATACTGCAATCATTACCCTTGTTAGAATGACATATTTCAATAAAAAAAAGCCACAATACTTGATCCCCATGGATGGGTTCATAATGACCATGAATTATGCTGAGAAAATGCTAGTCCTAATTTTATTCTTAATGGAGTGTGAAAGCCTTGCTCTGCGGTAGAGACTAATTGTCACTTTAAAGGGAATTTACATCACCCCACGAACATATATGCTTCATGGTATTAATTAAAGGCTACCACAAAAGGTTCAGTCAACAAGAAGTGGTGGATTTCTTACTTCAAGCCAAATGAAGCAGTTATTCCACTAGAAAAAACTCGTATTATTGTTTAACACAAGCACATTTTATCACAGATAGCATGTAGCCAGGCGAAAGGGCGTGCGTGGCCTTCAGAACATTGGGTATCTGCATAATTAAACTAACTAATCAATTGCAGAGCAGTAGTCAAAAGTCAAATCTTAATGAACTGGAAAAATGATACTTCAATTTTCTGTCTCAAATCTCCAAATTAGCATAATAAACACAACATACTTGCAATCAGTAGAAAAAAAAATGTGGTTTTTTTTCCTTAGTGTGTATTAAAGACATTATTTGCAGTAGCTTTGTAAACTGTGAGCTAGTTTGGAGTAATTTAATACAAATAATGTAAATATGTTAGGCAAAAATCACAAGTTCTTGTCTCTTCCTGAAGCATTTTTGTTGAAAATACCATTTTCTTCTAATTATTTTTTGTTGTTACAAACCTTCTATTCCATTTCTGCTGAAATACAGATATTCCAGATCCAGTGCATATTTCCAAATGGGTGAGTACCTACTGGGAGAGGATGAATATCTTCCAGAAATCCAGTTCCCCCTAGAGAAATGGCTGCAGAGCTGACTGGTAGAGGTCAGAAGTGACTTTTTATTCACTCTGCTTCCATTTTTAATGTGTAGAGAGGGATTTGATTGAGATCAGCACAGTGATAAACCCAACCACGATCGATGTTGTTCTCGATGTGTAGCAGCAGTGAAGATCCAAGCCCTGTCCTGCATGGCCCTACTGCTCTGCAAGTCCCAGCTGCCAAAGGACTGACTGCAACCAATGGGGAAAAGTGATTTTCACTCTTATTTTACTTATCAGAAAATGAGATGTATCAGTTAAACATAATTCACTAAGATCTAACAGAGGTCGAGGCTGTCATGAGAATCTGTACCTAGGATTCCATCTGGAGTACTGCGCCCAGTTCTGAGGCCATCAACTTCAGAAGGATATAGACCTGCCATGGACTCACCACCAGGATGATGCCAGGGCTGGAGCAGCTCTGCTGTGAGGACAGGCTGAGAGAGTTGGGGCTGTTCACCCTGGAGAAGAGAAGGCTCCAGGGAGACCTTCCAGTGGCCTCCCAGTACCTGAAGGGGCTCCAGGAAGGCTGGAGAGGGACTTTGGCCAAGGGCAGGGAGTGACAGAACAAAGGGAAATGGCTCTAAACTGGAAGAGGGCAGGGTTAGATTAGATATTAGGAAGAAATTCTTTGGTGTGAGGGTGGTGAGACACTGGCCCAGGTTGGCCAGAGAAGCTGTGGCTGCTCCTCCCTGGAAGTGTTCTCGGCCAGGCTGGATGAGGCTTTGAGCAACCTGGTCTAGTGGAAGGTGTCCCTGCTGATGGCAGAGGGGTTGGAATGGGGTGAGCTTTATGATCCCTGTCAACCCAAACAGTCTGTGAGTCTGTTATTCCATGACTCTGTGATTCCAATTCCTGAGTCCCGCTGCCTTGCCTGAAGTTGCAAAGCATGGAAAGCAAATTTTAACCCAAAGCGAAATTGTTACCCCCAAATCAAGGAGCTTCAGCTAAGCTGTTGGTGAGCCCTCAATTTTTTTTTGCAGCAAATGCCTGTTTCTTTCTGAAGTCACTCAGCCAGCTCAGCAGCACAGTCCATCCCACAGAGCTACCAGATGTGCCTTAACTCAGTCGAGAGAAGGCATTACCCAACGGAAGGGGGGTGGAGAAGGATCCTAAGCCAGTTTGTTGGGATGGATTCATAAGGGATTGTCCTCTTGTCCATGAACATGTGAAACTGAATATTATGGTCAGTTCTCAACAATGAAGCTAATCTGCATTGCACCGGTGCCCTACCTCATTTTAGCACTGCAAAATAGCCAAAGCTTTGGAGAATAGAGCAGCCATCTGCGCCTGCAGGTGTTTACAATACAGAATAAATTAAGAAGTGACAAGGCATTGAGAAGGTTACAGTTGAATAATTACCATGGAAAACTCAAAATCTTCTGCACCATTTCAGCTCCTGAAGATGGAGAATCTTTCCCTGTCCTTTTAAAATCAGTTTCTACTCTCGTTTAGTTTGCCCTTGTGTCTGAAGGACATCTCCCTTCTTCAAACACAGGACACTTACAGAAATTAAGCTGTGTCAATACTTGTGCTAACAAGGTGGGGTGGTTTTTCTTTTTTTTTTAATTTAATTGATACAAGAAATTCAATTACCAGTGCTGAGCACAAAGACCTGTGCTTGCCCATTTCCATCTACAACAGCCTGTTCTTTTTGCCTCCTCCCTGGAAGTGTTCAAGGCCAGGTTGGATGAGGCTTTGAGCAACCTGGTCTAGTGGAAGGTGTCCCTGCTGATGGCAGGGGGGTTGGGACTGGATGAGCTTTAAGGTCCCTTCCAACCCAAACCAGGCTGTGATTCTATAACATCTCCTGGCTCTAATTTTCCTTCCTCTCTGAAAACCTAAAAATCACAGAATCACAGAATCACAGAGTCACAGAGTGTCAGGGATTGGAAGGGACCTCGAAAGCTCATCCAGTCCAACCCCCTGCTGGAGCAGGAACACCCAGATGAGATCACACAAGAAGGCGTCCAGGCGGGTCTTGAACATCTCCAGAGAAGGAGACTCCACACCCTCCCTGGGCAGCCTGGCCCAGGGCTCTGTCACCCTCACAGGAAAGAAGTTCCTTCTCAAATTTAAGCAGAACCTCCTGTGTTCCAGCTCACACCCATTGCCCCTTGTCCTATCACTGGACATCACTGCAAAGAGCCTGGCCCCATCCTCCTGACACTCACCCTTCAGATATTTATAAACATTAATCAGGTCCCCCCTCAGCCTCCTCTTCTCCAAGCTAAAGAGCCCCAGCTCCCTCAGCCTTTCCTCATCAGGGAGATGCTCCACTCCCTTCATCATCTTGGTGGCTCTGTGCTGGACTCTCTCCAGCAGCTCCCTGTCCTTCTTGAACTGTGGGGCCCAGAACTGGACACAATATTCACAATGTTCAGTTGAGACATGGTGAAAAGAAATCCATGGAGACATGTGGGATCAGGGATGCTCCCAAGCCCTTCTTCCTGAAGATGATCCTGTTCCATGGAAGGCATTGGCATTTTGCTCCCACTTCTATGAGGTGGAGGTCTGCCTCGGGTTTACTTACACATTGCACAACTTCAACATGCAGGTGTGTGGTAGTAGCAGGAACACAAAGGTCTTTGACTGGCCTTTAAAAATTAGAAAACAATTTTTTGAAAATCCCCAAATTATTAAACACAACTGTTCTAACACAACAATAAAATTATTCAATTAGTGAAGTGCTTCTGATTTGGAAAATAAGAAGGATTTTAATATTTCGCCTCTATATGATAAACTCTTCACATGTGCAATGAGAAATGTTCACAGCATTTTACCATGGAAAATTTTGGGGAGGAGTGGTTAGGGAAAGGGAAAATTTGCACCTTTCTAAAACTGGGGTTTTTTTGGTTTTTAAAGGAAAAAGTTAAAACATTTTAATAGGGAGATAACTATCAGAAATTTTTGTGTAGCATCTACTATATTGATCGCTCTGTCCAGCCCTAGCAGCAGTGGATTGAAGGATCTTTAGGGGTAAACCATGCGTGAGACTACAGAAATTAGTAATTAAGCATTCTGCTACCTTCTTCATGTGGTACAGGAGGCTGTGAACACACCTGGCCACAAATAGCTCAGATGCAAATCCATCTTTCAGGAGTTTTGGTCCCCAAAGTCATGTTGTCTCCTAACTACCTGCAGAGAGACAGAACAGGCTTCTCGCGCTGCTCGACCTCGAAGACACAGCGCGGGTGAGCTGGCAGCGGTGTGTGACCACAGCGTGGGCTGAGCAGCTTCATGCAGTACAAAAAGGATTTCCAGAAGTGAGAAGAGGAGTGACATCTCCCACCAGGTCTAGTTTGGCCCAGGGCAGCAAGTGCATCACAGAACTGTTTGGTTGGAAAAGACCCCTGAGATCATGGAGTCCAACTGTACCTGTCCACTGCTGAACCAGATCTCTGAGCACCTCATCTACCTGGCTGTTAAATCCCTCCAGGGGTGGGGACTCCACCACTGCCCTGGGCAGTTCTAGTGCCTGTGAATCCTTTCAGCAAAGAAATTCCAATCTCAACTGCCCTTGATGCAACTGGAGGCCATTTCCTCTTGTCCTGTCCCTTGCTCCTTGGTTGAACAGACCCACCCCCACCTCTCTCCACCCTCCTTGCAGGGACTTGGACAGAGCCAGAAGGTCTCCCCTCAGCCTCCTTTTCTCCAGGCTCAACACCCCCAGTTCCCTCAGCCGGGAACTCAGCACACTTGTGCTCCAGACCCTTCCCCAGCTCCGTTCCCTTCTCTGGACACGCTCCAGCACCTCCAGGTCCTTCTTGGAGTGAGGGGCCCAACACTGAACCCAGCACTCGAGCTGCGGCCTCACCAGTGCCCAGTGCAGGGGAAAGAGAACTTCCCTGGTCCTACTGGCCACACTGGTGCTGATCCAGGCCAGGATGCCCTTGGCCTTCTTGGCCACCTGGGCACTCTGCTGGCTCATGTTCAGCTGCTGTTGCCCAACACCCCCAGGTCCCTCTGTGCCCAGCAGCTCTCCAGCCACTCCTCCCCAAGCCTGGAGCTGCCGGGGGTTGTTGTGACCCAAGTGCAGGACCCAGCACTTGCCCTTGTTAAATCTCATGCCATTGGCCTTGGCCCATTGATCCAACCTGTCCAGATCCCTCTGCAGAGCCTCCCGACCCTCCAGCAGATCAACACTGCCGCCCAGCTTGGTGTCATCTGCAAACTGAGGGTGCAGTCGATGCCCTCATCCAGATCAGTGATAAAGATGTTGAACAGGACTGGGCCCCCCCAGGGCATCACAGTGTCCTGGAAAACGAAACTACTCAGGGCCAAAACTTGAGGCATTTTCCTAGGAGGTAAATAAAAGCCCTTGGCCTTTTAATTGTACAAATTGGTTGGGTGGCCATGAGGAGAAGCTCCATATCTGTCACCTGCAGGAGGGAGAAAGCTCTGCAGGGTCACAGAGATGCAGGCTCATCCCTTGGGTTTGAGGCATCAATTTTGGAGCCGCAGGGTCTCTCAGCTCCCTGCTCCTTTATCCCACATTCATTAAGTCCATATTTTGGTCAAACATGTTTAAAAAAGACTGATTTTTCTAACACTGAAAAACCAAACCGATTAGTGGGATTCTGACTAGGACAGGGATTGTGGCTAAAACAGGGAAGATTTGGCTGGTTAGTAACACAAGATGCATAAGCAGCAAAAACTGGGTTACCTTCCAGTTCAGCTGGCAAAGCAGAGCAGAAAAATACTTAGAATTAAATATATAGCAGTAGAAAAAACAAACAGCAAACCTGGACATGGGTTATCTCTGTAATGCAGATGTTACTAATATGTCATAGGCTGGCTGGTGCACAGAGGAACTGCTAAAATCATTTACAGCTGTAATTATTTTATTATATGGAATGAATTAGACTGAGATGCAAATCTAGTAAACCCTGCTGAATATTCCTAATAAAGGAATTTAATCTTGACCTTGAGCAAGACTGATGTGTGGGGGTTGGCATAGAAATGGCTATTTTTAAATAGGATTTTACAGGCTCCTACCCAAAAGGGAAGCAAGTCAGTTATGGTAGAGGTTGTTGAATCCAGTAGCCCAGTAGACATGTGGCTTAGTGGCCCTAGGTTCATCTGGTAGCAAGTTGGCACACATGTATAGACTCAACATTTTTAATTTTTTTTAATTTTAATTAAATCTGCAACATTGAATTATTTGGTTCAGCATTGCAGTTTTTGGAGGACAACTATCATGGAGCAAAAAATAAATAAAAAAACCATTATCAATGAGCAAACTTCATCATCAGTTTTTGGTTTTTGGCCTTTTAACATAGAGTTTAGTCAGCCTTGCCTTTAGGATATAAATCAGATACTAGGCACAAGTGTGAGGAAATAAAAAGTATTTCTAATGTGTATCTTCTGTTCTTAGGTTTTTGAAGTGAAACTTCCTTTGACTGTAAAATCCAAGCAGAATATGTCAGTCTCTCATTTTATTACAGCTCCTCACCAAGCACTGACCTTGGGACAGCTTCACTTTTTTGATATTTCCTACCTAACCCAGTAATCTGGAGCTGATTTTAGGAGCAGTCTCTACAGTGGGCAGCAAAAGTCACCTTCACTGGTCAATAGGTGTGAAAAAAACCCACAGTCAATGGCAGAAATGACTACTGAAGACACACAGAGACCCCAAGTTTTTCCCTTGCCCAACTTGCCCAGACCAAGAGACCTACAGACCATTTTAATATGGTTGAATCAAACCTGCTTGAGCAGTCAGATCAATTATTGAGCATCTGTAGGGTTGTCTAATTAAAAGGTTAGCAGGCAAATTGGACAGCACGGAATTACTCTACAGAAAATTGCATAAGGCATTTTTTCCCCCAGTGTAATAAACCTCCTTTTCCAAAGGCAGATTGTATTTCATTCCCTTTGGATTGTTTTAAAAAGCTTTCCATGTCCAACTTTGAAAACTGGAAAACAATTTTTCTCTTCAGTTTCTTTTCCTCCTTCCTGCAGCACACGGTTTTCCCTACAAACAGAGTAAGGGGGAGGAGAAAGGCAGTGTGAGAAGTGAGAAATTTCACTTTAAAACTAATTTTATAGTTGCACAAAGCACCAGGAAACGAAGGCAATAGAAGATATCGCAGCAGAACCCGCAGCAGGTGACAGGGAAGGTGCAATAAAAGTAAATAAATGGGGACAAAGGTTTCTTGTAGTGAGAGCAGGAACAACCACTGTCGCTACGGAGGGAAGACCCGGACGCTCAATGTGAGTGACCAGCAAGCTCCGTTTATTGATTACACACGTGCTCCTTATATACAGTGGTTAATTAAGCTCATGCATATTCTTAAAGACCCATACTGATTGGTTTATTAATTATCCTGGGAACTTTCTCCTTTGTTATAACAGGTGGCTTTGCTCTGTTCACGTCCCAAGGACATCAACAGGATGCTCCTACTTTGCGGTTTCCAGCTTAAAGCTGCTCCCTTCTTTTTCCCAGCTTATTTTTGCTAAAGTTGTTTGAAATCTCAAGGACAAGTCAGTGTCCTGGAGACTTCTGCTAATTCACCCTGACTTATGTCAAGGGCCTAAGCTGGCCACTGCAGCCTGAGCCATTTCATACCCTCGCTGCTTCTGCTGAGCCTCTGATTGTACAACATCTCCAGTGCCTGCAACAAACCACAACAAGCACAAAGCCATAAAACATCTCCACCCAGCACTGGTGTCAGCATGTCCAAGCCATGAAAACAAAGCAGGTCTTGCTAAAAACACTAAAATTCAACCCCTGAGGCCAAAGTGAAGCCTGTGGTATCAGGTGTGACAGACTGGCTGGCACTCGGGTGGATCTCGACCTCTTTGACCTCGGTGCTGGAGAATATGTGTGAAAATTAACTCTGTCATCACATTTAATCATACCCGAGTACTTTATCCCACTGCAGAGGGGCGTAGGATAAGAAGGCACAAATATTTTACTGCCAGCATTTTGCAAGTAATTTTAACAATTAACCTGTTGTTCCGCAGTTACTGAAGATTATTAATTGACATAACGATGATTTGCAGCAGTATTTTGGTGGGTTTTAAATCAGCTTGCCATTATTTTAACAGAAACGAACTCAGACAAGGGCTTACACAGAAATTATCATTTATTTTTGCTGCACAAAGGGGTGTGCTTGGTGTGAAAAGTAAATTCCAAGTGTTCGTGTTTGCTGCCACGCCACTATGGATTGGGTGACAGGGACATCTCTGCATGAGCAAGTTGTCACATTCTCTCTCGTACACTGGTAATTTCTCCTGCCTGCTTCATCATCACTTGGGCTCGTCTGACTCATCTCAGATCGATCGGAGTGTGGAATTGTCTCAAGGTACATTGTGAAATCCATAAGAGGGGTGTGAAGAAGATGCACTGAGGCTTGGGGTGTGGGGACAGTGTCCAGTTCTGGAGCCCTCAACACAAGAGAGACATGGACCTGTTGGAACGAGTCCAGAGGAGGCCACGAGGATGATGCGAGGGCTGGAGCAGCTCTGCTGTGAGGACAGGCTGAGAGAGTTGGGGCTGTTCAGCCTGGAGAAGAGAAGGCTCCAGGGAGACCTTCCAGTGGCCTCCCAGTGCCTGAAGGGGCTCCAGGAAGGCTGGGGAGGGACTTTGGCCAAGGGCAGGGAGTGACAGAACAAGGGGTGATGGCTTTAAGCTGAAAGAGGACAGGTTGAGGTTAGATGTTGGGAAGAAATTCTTTGCTGTGAGGGTGGTGAGACACTGGCCCAGGTTGCCCAGAGAAGCTGTGACTGCTCCTCCCTGGAAGTGTTCAAGGCCAGGTTGGATGAGGCTTTGAGCAACCTGGTCTAGTGGAAGGTGTCCCTGCTGCTGGCAGGAGGGTTGGAACTGGATGAGCTTTCAGGTCCCTTCCAACCCAGACCATTCTAGGGTTCTATGACAAAGCTTTTGTCACACTGGAGCATGGCACAGTCTACTCTCAATTGCACCCGCGCACACAACAACGGCGGCAAACAAGAAATAGTATTTTTGTGCTTCCTGCAACCTTTTTTTTCACATTTCACCTGTTTCACTGCAGTAGAAAACACACAAGAGCTCCTAATCAGGCTCGATGTCTGAAACAGAACTGGAGTTTGGTGGTTTTCGCTGGTTTTACCCCAATTAAAGCTTTAAATTGCAGAACCACGCATTCCTGTGTATTCAGATCTCGGAGGGCAGCCGTGTTAATTGTAATCCTGTCACACACCAACTGGCTTCTTACCTGGAAACAGGCTCATTCAGTGAGATGCTGTGCAGTAGGAATAAAGATATTGGAATTTTACACTTAATCACTTAGCTCCTGAATCAAAAGACCTTTGGGTTTGCTATTGACTCCCAGGGTGAACAGAGCACCAGGGTGAAATACAAGAAGCCTGGTGTCTGTCCTCTGATCTGCTGTCATCCAGGGCTGGTCTCATCCTATCTCCTCCCTGAATACTAAGGAGAAATAAGGTATTATTTACCACTCTATCTACTATAAATGCAAGAGAAAGTGTGTGCTATGCACAAAATTACTGTTTTCTGCTTCTAATGCACTGGGTTTTCTGATGGATTTTTTTTTTTTCCCCAGATAGGAGAGAAATAAAAGTGTATATTCTTGAGATCAAAACCAGACAGGACAGAACTATGGCAGAAAAAGAAATGCACACAAATAATTGGACTTAGCAGAAATGTGATATCTCAGACAAACAGATACAGGAAGCACTTTGTGAAAAATAAATGAAATGGAGACACAAAAAGAAACAAACATCAATAAAAATATGTGGCATCCATCTACCAGGCTTAGACTTACCTCAGCTTATATGTATTGACTGTAATGAGGCTGTTCTGGCTGCCCTCTGCATGTCAAGCAGCACAACTGGTACCTGTATTTTCCAGATCATAACCTTGTAGATCCACATTGAAGTTAAAATATCCCCACAGGCACCAGCTGATCTGGTTACTGGGTTTAGTGTCTGCCTGTAGGTTGGACATTTTTAAGTTGCTTTGAGCATAGGAATTTCATCCTGTGCTGTCATAGCATCAGAAAAGTACCTCAGGAAAATGAACTCAGGTCTCCAAAGCTTTTAAAACTTCTGCAGGAGATGATCCAAAGTAAGAATAGACACAGCTTAGCAAACAACTGCATAGCAACAATGGGTTGTTTGCTTTATGAAGAAAACAAAAAATTATCATTCAGGCCTATTTATAGAACTTCATAAATCAGGAAGATTAAAAACAAGCTTTTAAAATACTTTTATAAAGAAAGTTGAAGTTTCTGTTTCCTTCTGATTCTGGGAAGAAAAAAAAGTTTGTAAATGGTATCAACCTCTAGACAGTTGATCTTGGAGATTTATTTTTTTTCTTTAGGTAAACAGTGAAAGCCAAAAGGTGTTGAGATGGTCTGTAAAAGGGGATGGGTTCATTCATTCCTTACACAAAACCCCATGAAAGAGCCAGCAACCATTCCACTGGATTCCTCCACTTCTGCAGATCTGTGGTACCTGCTGTCCACACTTTGGGAAAACCTTTAGCACACTCTGGCTTTCCAAAACTTCTTTAAGCTGATCTCTCCAATGCATTGAGGTTGCTCAAACCTCAGTGATGTAGTCTGTGAAATGACTCTGGAATACAAACAAGTCAAACTCTTCCTTGGCTTTGTTTTACTCAGTCTATCAGAAAGAAGAATGTGGATTCATCCTGGTTTCATAATCATCCTCAGCAAGATGACTCACCATGGCAAATGTAGGTGATCATGAACACAGCCCCACACAGTGGTGTGGTGCTCCTTTAGGTATACATCAACATACATCAGCTGCTTTAGGTATACATCCACATCAATGCACATCAAAAGTACAACACAGAGGAATGTACTTTTCCTCTGTGTACAAATGTAATTTCCAAAGTGCCAAAGTAAGCTAAAAGTTAAGCCAAAATTGGAGTTCCTCAGTCCTCTCTTACTGCTGTAACCAATCAAACAGAAAAGCACGGCCATGGAGACACTCCCCCTCCCTCCCAACCAAATACCCCATGGGGTTTGTTTCTCTATGAATGTCTCAATAAATCCTCAATTAACCAAGAGCCTCCTCAGGGAGCCAGTGTAGGCTCCTATCCCCAACTACCTTCTTCCTCATAATTTTGGAAACTATTGAGATGTCGTCCTGCTTGTCCCTCCTTATCTATTTGACATCACATGGTGGTTTCACCCTTTTGGTTTGCAGCCAAACACAGGCGCTCTCTCACTCTCCCCCTAATCCTCAGGGAGCAGGGGAGAGAATTGGAAGGAAAAGGGCAAAGAGTCTCATGGGTTGAGATAAAAACTATTTACTAATTAAAATAAAATTATAATAATCACAGCAATAACAGGATATGCAGATGAGTGCTGTCCAGTGCCATTGCTCACCACCCGCCGACCGATGCCCAGCCTGTCCCAGCCAGCGATCCCGGAGCACAGACAGTCCCCAAACCCAAACCCCGGGAGAGCAGAGCCCGAGCCATCCCCGAGAGAATCCCCCCGATTTCCGGTCAGTGCTGGGTCATGTCCTGCCCATGGGGGACAGGAGATGGAATATCTCATTGGCAGAGCCCAGTGCCAGTTTGGGGTTTGCTATTCACTGCACTTCCCCCTCCCAGTCCTAATGCAGCTGTGACCCAGCCAAACACAGTGACCTTGGGCTCCAGCAGCAACTGAGAACATCAGCACCTGATCAACATTCTTCTCATAGCAAATCCCTCACTGAACCTAAACCACAGCTATGCCAGCTCCTGAGAAGAGAATTAACTCTATCCCAGCAAAACCAGGACACACCAGTATATCTTTCATCCTCAAAACTGAGCTTCAGTGTCAGTGGCAATCTCTGGCCCCCAGCTCCTGGGTTTGTCACTCATTAAACTCCTCACAGATATATTTGCAGCAAACCAGTTCTGTTAAGCTTCAGCTGTCTTGCTGCTTGATGAGAGCAGCGTCTGGTCTGGCACAGACTGCTTGCAGCCTCCATCAAACAAGTGACAGATTCTGCTTTTACACAGAAATATTCTCCAGCACAGCAGTGCTCGGGATAACAACCTCATCATGATCAGGGGCAGATGCTCTCAATTACCTGGGCTCCACAAATGGGAATAGCAATGAGGTAGGGGGAAATGGAAAGGGGATGAGAAAGACCAAAACATTTTGCCAAAGGTCACATTTTAAACAATTTAATTTATCTCAATTTCAAAAGGCTTCTTGCCACAGGACTCCACAAGATCCACAAGACTCTCCTTTGTTGTTGGGTTTTTTTGGTAGCATAGCAAGAAAATGGAAACATCAAAAAATAGTCACATTGGCTTGTCATTTTCTCTCTTCTCTATTTTCTTTCTTATCAGTGAGAAAAAAGGAAAAAATAAAACCCTGGAAATGAGGCAAGTCACAGAATCACAGAATCCCAGACTGGTGGGGTTGGAAGGGACCTCAGGAGATCTCCAGTCCAACCCCCCTGCCAGAGCAGGCTCCCTACACCAGGTTGCACAGGAAAGTCTCCAGGTGGGTTTGAACATCTCCAGAGATGGAGACTCCACACCCTCTCTGGGCAGCCTGTCCCAGGGCTCTGGAACCCTCACAGCAAAGAAGTTTTTTCTCATGTTTTAAGTGGAGCCTCCTGCGTTCCAGTTTGTGCCCATTGCTCCTTGTCCTGTCACTGGGCACCACCGAGCAGAGTCTGGCCCCATCCTCTTGACACCAGCCCTTTAGATATTGATTAACATGGATAAGGTTCCCTCTGGGTCTTCTCTTCTCCAGGCTGAACAGTCCCAGCTCTCTCAGCCTCTCCTCACACAGGAGATGCTCCAGGTCCCTCATCATCTCTGTGGCCTCTGCTGGACTCTCTCCAGAAGTTCCCTGTCCCTCTGGAACTGGGGAGCCCAGAACTGGACACAACACTCCAGATGTGGCCTCAGCAGGGCAGAGCAGAGGGGGAGCAGAACCTCCCTCGACCTGCTGGCCACGCTCTTCTGAATCCATCCTTTGCCTTCAGTCCTGAGAAGTGCTAAAATTGTTTAAACTTTAGGAGCATTTGGTTTGTTTATTTCTTTCTCACAAGACCAGAAGCACCACTTCTTTCAAACCATTTGAGTGCTGGGATAGTTTCACTGACAATAAAGCCTTTGTATCTCCACAAGCTCTCCTGCCGAAGGAGTTAAAGGGACAGAAGGGTTTAAGATGCCTCAGTTCATCACAGGAGGCATTGCCACAAGCAAGAAACACTACACTGAGTTTTTAAACAAGTCTGTGAAGAAACATGATGGAGAGCTGAGGCAAACACGCCTGCTTTCTTCTCTTAATATGGAACAGGGAAGGTGGGACAGCAACAGAAATGACCTCAACTCCTGACTGACTTTGCTTCACATTTTTGAAATATTTAGATTTCTACCCCTTTCCAGTTTGGATGCACGGTATCATTAAGTGAGATGCCCGAACCAAAGTTCAGTCTAGTCAAAAATGAAATATTATTACCCAGGAAAGACAACAAATGGGATTTTTTTTCCAACAATTTCAAGTTTTGCAATAAAAGATTAATTGAAATCAATCTTCCAAGTGATTTGGTTTTGCTGAAACTGTTTCCTGATCAAAAAGAAGTCTGAATGAATGACATCTGATTTAAAATAAATCAATAAATAAATCCATCTAGTTCTAATTACCATGTTCCCAGCAAAGTGTATCAGTCTTTGTGTAGTGCTAGTGTGAAAGAACAGGCACAAATACAACGTATTTTGTAGCTAGTGTGAACACAGCCTTCTTAAAAAGCAGATGATACACAAATATGAAACTGGGAAAAAAGAAGATGACTCTAAAATGAAAGATGGATGCTAGAGAGCAGCCTGGACAAAAGGAAGTAGAGAATATGCATCATACATGGGAAAAAAATCTACCATTGCTTGATACTAGGAGAGATGCCCTGCTACGAGAGGCAGTTAGTCAGCTTTAGCTCCCTCTAGCTATAATTAGTTTTAACCAACATGGGTTATTGGTTATTTACTGCTAAGACTGTCTAGTTGATAAGAAAGAGGAAGAAATAACCTCAACTGCATTGCAACCCATAAAATAAACCCCTCTCCACTTCCAGCAGGTGTTTCCATGCTAAAGCATCATCCAATTTTTATGAAATTTAATGTTTTTTGCAAATATTACCCTAGACAGCTTTGTTTCCTTGCAGTGCTCAGCATGTTTTAGCCACATTTCTCAGGTGCTAGGTAGAGCTGAAAGCTGCCAGGTGAAATCCTTTAGCTGACACACTATGCAGTTAATGGAAACCCAAAGCAGTCGCGAGTGAACTGACTGTGCCTATTGCAAACCAGCCCATAAAGCAAAGTGCCAATGACTATCAGATAGATCCTAGCTAGTTTGGGGCCCTGGATGTTTTTCTGTGTGATATATGAGTGATTTATTACTCACTACTTCCTTTAAGGATCAGTCTTAAAAGCTACTCAACACCATCCAATTTTGGCTGTGCTCGCTGTTTCATTTCACCTGAACAGATTAAAAAATAAGTGAGGATTTTAATTTAAACACCGTAAAGGCTTTCTCTCACGTAAAAAAAATACTTCAGAAAGCTTCACTGAGAACTGAAAATCAATAGTATTTTTCTTTTTCCTAGAAGTGATTGTTATTTCACAGCCAAACTCCGGTGCTAGAGAATCGGGCTGTGGGAAATACGTGCACATCTATCAGGCGGATTCATGGGGGCATTGTCTTTGGCTCCCGTTTACACAGCATTAAATTCTACAGTGTTGACTTTGAGTTTGACATGCTACTAAATCTTCAGTCCCCAAGCAGAACCCTCTCAAAATCCTGGTGTTTCACTAGCTGTCTCAGACCACAAGTGTCACCTTCATTTGAAATTACTCTGTCCCAAGTGTGCTTAAAACGTTTCAATACTTTTAGATGAGCTTGGGCCACGTTCCAAGGCTACAGCAAAGCCAAAGCCCCTGAAAGTGGATTTTTTTTAATTATTATTACTTTCATAAGCACCCTTTACAGGTCTGTTCCATCCCAGTGTAGGTCTGCTCTCTGCAAAAGCAATTTCACATGATATGAGTTATGACTGAGAGGATCCATGCAAGTGTTTATGGATTTTAATTAATGCATTCACTTCACACCTTTAATTAATTGGTGACAACATCTTCAAGTGTCATCAAAGCAGAGAAAGATGACTTTGCTGTCCAAGACTCAGCAGAAAGCTGTGCACTATGAACAGATCAAGTGTTGTAGGACTTCTGATGCAGAAGAGTTGGTGGTAACGCTGAGTACTCAGACCAGGAGTGACCACGTAGCTTTGTGTAGTGTACAAATCCTAGAATCCTGGTATCACAGACTGGTTTGGGTTGGAAGGGACCTGAAAGCTCATCCAGTCCCAACCCCCCTGCCAGCAGCAGGGACACCTTCCACTAGACCAGGTTGCTCAAAGCCTCATCCAACCTGGCCGAGAACACTTCCAGGGAGGAGCAGCCACAGCTTGTCTGGCCAACCTGGGCCAGGGTCTCACCACCCTCACAGCAAAGAATTTCTTCCTCAGATCTAATCTAAACCTCCCCTGTTCCAGTTTAGAGCCATTTCCCCTTGTTCTATCACTCCCTGCCCTTATAAATATGGAAATAATTGTGCACATCATAATTTGCCAAATTAATAAGGCTGTTACAAAAAAATGGCACTGAAATGTTGCCCAAAAGCAGGAACGGATCCTGCTGTGTTAACCAGCCACCTCCACAGGTTCATCTATGGAACTATGCTAATATGGAAAATTGTCTTTTTTTTGATCAACAAACAGGCTTATTTGACAGATTCTGCATCAAAACATTTTTAATCTATTCAGTTCAGTTTACCAGGAAACTCAGTCAACTTCCTTCGCTGTGTGTCAGCATTTGTCTGCGTGATCTGCTGATACGGCAGTTCGGAAGCTGGTTAATTGCATCCAATTTCTCCCTGAAAAGGCTTTTTAGCCACCCTCAAATATCATCGAGCCTGAGACTAAGTACATGTTTGAATATTTTCTTCAGTTCTCTGGTGACAAAACTGCTGATGTGGTTGTTCTTCCATCTATGATTGATCTCCCCCCCCAAAAAAAAAGGAAAGGAAAGAAAAGGAAAAAAAAGGCAAAATTTTACTCCTAATGCAAACACGTAGATGAGAGATGCTCCAAAGAAGGCAATTTTGTACAGAAGTGATTTTCATAAAGATTTTCAAGCATTTAATCTTTCATCAGTGTTTGCTCCCAAACATCAGATACTGAAGTAAATTGAGGTCCCTCTTACTGATAAAATTTGACATTATTTTGGTGGCTTTTGACAATCTTTACCTCGTACTTTGTTCTCAACACTAAATATTTGATGAACAGTTGATCACTTTAAAGTTGGGTTGATTTTTTTTAGTCTGTGGGATATTCAACTTCTCTTGTTTATTAATTTGCCACTATAATTTATGCCTGCATAACTGCAGGTAGTTGTGATCACCTTCATTCACAGATCACTCGGTCCTTACTTTCCCTTTTTCAAATATTCTGATAAAAGATTCCATTTTGTTGAATGCAAAAGAGAACCAACTTTTATACTGGGAAAAGAAAACCAAAACAAACAAAAAAAAAACAAAACCAAAAACCACAGAGGTCACAGAATCACAGAGTCACAGAGTGTCAGGGATTAGAAGGGACCTCGAAAGCTCATCCAGTCCAATCCCCCTGCCGGAGCAGGAACACCCAGATGAGATCACACAGGAAGGCGTCCAGGCGGGTCTTGAACATCTCCAGAGAAGGAGACTCCACACCCTCCCTGGGCAGCCTGTTCCAGTGCTCTGGCACCCTCACAGGAAAGAAGTTCTTTCTCAAATTTAAGCAGAACCTCCTGTGTTCCAGCTCACACCCATTGCCCCTTGTCCTATCATCGGTCGTTACTGTGAAGAGCCTGGCCCCATCCTCCTGACACTCACCCTTCAAATATTTATAAACATTAATGAGGTCCCCCCTCAGCCTCCTCTTCTCCAAGCTAAAGAGCCCCAGCTCCCTCAGCCTTTCTTCATCAGGGAGATGCTCCACTCCCTTCATCATCTTGGTGGCTCTGTGCTGGACTCTCTCCAGCAGTTCCCTGTCCTTCTTGAACTGTGGGGCCCAGAACTGGACACAATATTCCAGATGTGGCCTCACCAGGGCAGAGTAGAGGGGAAGGAGAACCTCTCTGGACCTACTGACCACAGCCCTTCTAATGCACCCCAGGATGCCATTGGCCTTCCTGGCCACAAGGGCACAGTGCTGGCTCATGGTCATCCTGCTGCCCACCAGGACTCCCAGATCCCTTTCCCCTACACTGCTCTCTAGGAGATCATCTCCCAACCTATACTGGAACCTGGGGTTGTTCCTGCCCAGGTGCAACACCCCACACTTGCCCCTTGTCATCAGGCTACGCTTCTCTAAGTATGGAAATCAGAAAGGACTTCGAGCAGCCGTCTGATGCAATGTTCCTGTTACTCTTGGCTGTGCTGTGTGATGCTACTTGTAATTCCTTAGCCTGGGGCTTTGGGAGGATCTCAAAACAGTCAGACACTCAGCTTCCATCATGGGTTTGGGCTTCTGATTTCCTTCAGTTTCCTTTGACATTGCTGAGTTCTTTGGGTGAAGAAAGCAAGACCTAATTAACATGAAAATAGAGAGTTAAAGAATGAAAATGAAAATTGAGATGGATGAATCATAGAATCATAGAATGGTTCTTAAATATCATCTAGGGTTGGAAGGGACCTTAAAGCTCATCCAGTTCCAACCCCCTGCCAGCAGCAGGGACACCTTCCACTAGACCAGGTTGCTCAAAGCCTCATCCAACCTGGCCGAGAACACTTCAGTGATGGAGCATCCACAACTTCTCTGGCCAACCTGGGCCAGTGTCTCACCACCCTCACACCAAAGAATTCCTTCCTCAGATCTCATCTAAACCTGCCCTCTTCCAGTTTAGAGCCATCACCCCTTGTTCTGTCACTCCCTGCCCTTATCAAAAGTCCCTCCCCAGCTTTCTTGTAGGTCCCCACGAAAGTAGAGAGTTAAAGAAGGAAAGTGAAGATTGGGATGGATGAAGATGATGGGGGGTAGGTAACATGTCACTGCAGAAATAGGTGAATAATCAAATGGAGACAGTGGCTAGGAGGAGGTGGAAGCAATACAGGCCTGGAAAAGAAAATGCTGAAGAATATGAAGCTTTTAGTGTGAGATAAGAACGGAGTCTTCATGATAAAGGAAAATGAGACATACAGAGTTTAGGAGACAACATAAAGGAAGGGAGGAGTCCTGGAAAACTTATTGTGTCATTTCCATTCTTCCACTACTCTTAGCCCAGCAAAGAACCCTCGGTGAACACACATTTATGTGATAATTTTAGCCTAATATTCACCTTGTAATATCACCAACTAGGCTAACTCCATTCTTTCTTCCATGTTCTTCAATATTTTTTATTTCCCCTTTTTTTTCTCTTTTGGTATTTACTGTTCTTTTTTTTCTCCTTTTCTTTCATCCAAAGACAAGAAATTTTTACAGTCCATCACTATTCAGCAATCCAGACTCAAGCTGGAGCAGCAAAGTGTGATTATTCACATTAAGTCACGTGGTTGTTGTTGTTCTGTTCCCTTCATGGCTGAATGTAACTTATAATTAGTAATTGCAGCAGTCACCAGGGCTTTGAATCTCAATGGAGAAGAGAGCAGAGAAGCAGGCTTGTTCTGATTTATTCTCTCTGGGAAAAAAATCTGTTAGCTAAGGCTCATCACACATCCTCTCCGTTATTAACCTCTACCGTAAGTTAGCGGTAGTGAGGGAGCTGATGCCACAGAGCTTCTTAGGAAGGCAGAGAAAAAAGGTGCACAGCAGAATATTTGACTATTTTCACATCTAAAGGAGGAGCGACAATCCCGAACCAAAACTGCAACCCCAGGAGAGCCAGAGCCCGAGAGAGCCAGAGAGAGACAGAGAGGAAGAGCCCCTCATGGATCTCCTGCCCATGGGGGACAGGAGATGGAACAGCCCCTTGGCAGAGCCCAATGCCCATGGAGCTGATCCATTGCAATATTCCTCGCCCCTGAGATCTTGCACTTTGCAGACTGGCAAAACACAAAGTCCTTCAACTTCCAGCAACAAATGAAAACATCGGTGTGTTACCAGCGTTTTTCCCACAACAGATCCCAGCTGAAATAGAAACACAGAGATCTTCTAGATACTACAAAAAATCCTAGCTCTGTTTCAGTGAAAAACCAGGACACTCCTGTGCAGCTGACCTAGTTGGGGCAGGCATCTTACACAAACTAAAAAATGAACCTCCTTTCTTCTCTGCTGATGTAGGAGAGAGACCTCACCTGCTTTCTAAGCACAGTAACAGTGATCTACTATGTCATAAAACAAAGGAGAGATGACAATGTCAGCTGCATCCCACTGGTTCAGTTGTGTGTGACCCAAAATCCATTTTGGTTGGGGACACAGTGGGATTTTAAGATAAATATATCTGAATTAATACCACACAAGAAAAATAAAAACATAGAAAGTAAATATTTCAGGTGATAGTCCTTAGCAACTCAGAGAAAAATACTGATATTTAAGGGTTTTTAAATATTTTTTTTTAATTTTAAAACAAAAGGAGAAAAATAAAAGCACAAAACAATAAATATACAGCAACTCAAGTATTGGCTCATTCTGAAGAGCAACAGAGACCAACATTTCACCGTCATGGGGGTAAGGAACATATTAATACTCAGCCCAATTACACAGTGACTATATACTACGTGTATTAGCCCATGTGTAGTGCTCAGTACTTGTGGATTACACATATTGTGAATAGCCCCCAGCAGAGTCTCTCTGCACACAGGACAAGATGCCCAAGAAAAAGTGGCTTAGTCGAGGGAGAAGCTGTGTCACAGGAGCTTGAGTGACTTTTCACCCACTGAGCAACTGAAAAAGCACTTGCTTTATCACAGAGGTAGCTGGAAAAAAAATGTGCCCTGGTATTTTTGTTGGTTGTTGCCATTGAACTAGAGTAGAGGACCTTGGGGGACACGGGAAATAAGTCATTTTCATTAACACCTGATTGGTCTTGACACCTGAAATCCTGCTAAGCTTCTCTCCTGCCAGCCCCAATATGTGCAGGATGTCTGGGCATCCCTGTATCAACACATTATTACTTCCATATTCAGGATAGAACTTCTTTCCCTCATTTTCTTGTGGAGAAAGCATAGCATTTTGGTTTTAAATATTAAAATCAATAAGGCAGAGGATTTGATTTTCAGCTAGTGAAAGCCAGCAATGACTCCCATGGAAGTAAGAATTTTCTTTGTAACTCAAACAGTTGAGAAGTTACCTATAGAACAGATCAATAGCTGATTTAAAAATATATATGCACCACTATTCTCCTTTGTGGTGAGGAATTCAGTAAAAATCCCAAACCATTTTAAAAATACTATGTAAATGTAACCTTGAGAATATGGGGGGAAACCCACACAGAGTAGCAGAAAGCTTGAGGAAGGTTTAATTACACGTTCTCAGGAAGGTATAACATTTGCATTGTCCCACCTTCTATTGTTCCACTTGTATCATTAGCTTTTATTAGCACACTGGATTCATGGTGCAGTGGTTTATGACACGCTGTAACGTAAATCAGCGCAGGTCCTCCCAGATGACTAATCCAAGCTAGCGAGCTCCTCTATAAAAGAACAACTTGACAGATGGGAAGCCAACAGAAAACTGCAGAAGGCTGTTAAACTTCTTTTTTACTGGTTTATATCAAAGTATACAGCTGGAAATGAGAGTATTTTTATAGGTTAAATGTCAGGGAAAGAGAACTCGGGAACAGTGCAAGTTCCCCATCACCTGGGCTCCCCAAGCTCCTCTGGACACAAAGATCACTTTGCTTTAATAATATGACTGTCCTCAAAACACGAGTGTCCCCTGCATCTGACTGACCCAGTTATGCTGCTGTAAAACATCCAGATAGTTTATTCTATCATCCAGATACTTTATTCTGTCAACATCCCTGTAGTTTATTCTCCAGTGGGAAAAGGGTTAAAGCAATGATCCCTTGTCCTCTTCTGCAAGAAGCTGATGCCCAGTTGTTTATCGCCCTGTCTGTGCTGGAGGTCACTCCTGCCCCAACTAGGTCAGCTGCACAGGAGTGTCCTGGTTTTTCACTGAAACAGAGCTAGGATTCTTTGTAGTATCTAGAAGATCTCTGTTTTGATTTCAGCTGGGATCTGTTCTGAGAAAAACGCTGGAAACACACCGATGTTTTCATTTGTCACTGGAAGTCGAAGGACTTTGTGTTTTGCCAGTCTGCAAGTACAAGTTCTAGGGGGTGAGGAATATTGCAATGAATCAGCTCCATGGGCATTGGGCTCTGACAAGGGGCTGTTCCATCTCCTGTCCCCCATGGGCAGGAGATCCATGAGGGGCTCTTCCTCTCTGGCTCTCTCTGGCTCTCGCTCGGGCTCTGGCTCTCCCGGGATTGCGGTTTCGGTTCGGGATTGTCGCTGCTCCGGGATCGTTCTCTGGGAACGGGCCGGGCTTGGTCGGTGGGTGGTGAACAATGGCACTGGGTGTCACTCATTTGCATATTATTATTATTACTATTATTATTATAACATCAGTATTATTTTAAGTTTTATTTTATTCCCATTATTAAATTGTTCTTCTCTCAGCCTACAAGTCTCCTTACCCTTGCCCCCAGGTTCTCTCCCCTGTCCCCTGAGGGGAGGAGGGAGTGAGTAGCTGTGTTAGATGCCAGCCCAGTGAAACCACCACAAGGAGACATCTCAGTGCCCGAGTGGAGGTGAGGAAACGTCCCCATGTCTTCTCCTACTGAGAGGGGCTACAGACACCCATTGCTTCTCACAGCCCCTTTGCCAGAGGTCTCCTGCCCTCAGAGTTGCTGGCTCATGGGCTACCCTGCCCTTTCCTTCTCCATTAATTGGGTTAGCCAAGATGTTTTAGCTAGAAAACTCTGAGGTCACTAAACCTCTGCAGCCCACCTGCAGACCAAACCTTCTGTGTACCCCTTGCACAGGGAGAGAGACAAGAGCAGAGCTCCAACAAACAGCTCCAGCACAAGAGCCTCACGCTGGCTTCTCTTCCTCCAAGGGAAGGTGACAAGGACTCTTCAGGAAAGGCAATGTTGTGTCAGCTGTGATGGGCCAAAGGTGCAAACTCCTTACAATGGCTTTGCCACTTACAGCTGTAGGTGGCAGCCTGAGTTTCACTTGATGACAGGAATGGGTCTGACAGTCTGAGAGGGAGCAGTGGTTAGCAGCTTTGGAGCAGAGGGGGATGTTAGCAAGGAAAGCAGTGAGAAAATCAAATTCCCCTATGGACAGAGAGTTGCAAGTGATTATCAGAGGTGTTGGCTGGCTGTGGGTAGTGCTGCAGAGTGAAATGTCTCTGGTAGCTCCATGGCTTATGATTCAATAGAAATATGTCTTTTGATTGCCAACTCTCTTGAAGTTGTTTTACCGGGCTCAGCTTGCTCCAGTCAGAGCTGCTTTGCAATAGTTTTCTCCTACCAGCTGGTTTTACTCCCATATTTGTTTTTTTCTAAAATGTGAATTCACATTTAGGCATTATCCAAATATTCTCTTGTGGTGTGTTGACCTTGCCTGAATGCCAGGTGCTCACCAAGCCGCTCTATCACTCAACTCCTCAGCAGGTTGGGGATAGGATAAAATAAGATGGAACAAAAACCCCAAACATGTGGGTCGAGACAAAGGCAGTTTAATAGAAACAAAGCAAAGCTGAGTGCACAGAAGCAAAAGAACAAAATATTCATTCTCTACTTCCCATCAGCAGGTGATGTCTGGCCACTTCCCAGCAAGCAGGGCTTCAGTACCCGTAGTGGTTACTTTGGAGGACAAACATTATAAATAAGGAATGCCCCTTCTTCCTCCTCTGTTCTCTGAGTTATTTCTTCTGAGCAGAAGTCATATGGAGGGAACATCCCTTTGGTCAGTTTAGCTCCTGGCTGTGTCCCCTCCCAAGATCTTCACCACACCCAACCTGCTGGTGTAGGTGGGATGGAGGGGGGAAGAAGTGTTGGAGAGCACAGCCTTGGTGCTGTGGAGCACTGCTCAGCAGGAACCAGAACACTGGTGTGTTATCAACACCCTTCCAGCTACTGATACCAACCACAGCGCTCTGAGGGCTGCTGTGGGAAAATGAACTCCATCTCAGCCAGACCCAACACAACTATCTTTAAATTAAAAGGGGAAAAAAGCACCCAAGAGAGAGCAGTCTGAATCTCATCTGGGATGGGCTTGCTATCAATCCAAATGAGATTCTCAATGGCATTTCTAATAAACAAGCAATTCCTTGATGGTATTTCAGCCTGGGAAACAGAAATCCAGTTATTCTCCAGGGTAATACTCAAAATGGAGAAGTGGCTCTTGGGATGTATGGTCTTTTGCAAATTACCCCTGAATTATTTTTAGAGACAATGGCTACATTGGAAATAAATGGATAAACACATTGAAATAATTAATGTAATGTAAAAGCTCAGTTTCCTAAGTTGGTACAGTACCTTAATGCTTGGACACTTAAATGGTTATAGACCTCATTTAAATGGATTATCTGTATTTCAGTGAATTATAAATTCATAGTAACATTAAGGCACAGGTATATCCCACCTTTGAGCAAGTAGACTAGATAGGTTCTGAAACCATTTAATTAACCCAAGTCCCCAAGATGGACCAGGCAGCAGAGCATTCAAGCCATTTAAATCCATGTGAGCTTAATAATTAGCACCTAGGAGAAGTAATTAAAGGTGAAAGAACATGAGAGTTTTTGATAATGTTATCAGGCTGATGAAGAATAGGAAATATTTAAAGGTGTATTATTTTATCAGGGGTGCTTTTTTGGACCTAGAAAATCAGCCAACTTGCTGGAAGCTGGTTTGGTCTCCTCCCATAGGCAATCCAGTCCCTGCAATGCTTCATGTGCACGGAGAATCAGGAGTCCTGCAGGACCCTGCGTTGCTCTGGTTGTGGTGAGCAGTGATTTCACAGGTGTTACACAGCCAGTGACAGGCACAATTTCAGTTGCACAAGTTTATTTTATAAAAGAATATATATTTTTTTTACAGAAAATCTGTTTTCCCACATGCCAGTCATTCAGATCACATACTTAATGATTTTACCATCATCTCACTTATTATGTTTCTTTAAAAATACATAGTCAATAAGAAAACTTTTTAAAAACAATTAAAAAAATCCACTGTATTTCATTTAAATACAGATGTACACAAGACTTTCCTCATCAGAACCATCTAGATTATTGTATTTCATCAGTCCCACCTGAAGTTATAGAGTGAAAAGAAGGATCTACAACTTTAATTAGCATGGAATAACTGAGATGTGAAAATTATCAGCTTAATGGGGACAAAGACAGCAGATTTTCAGTCGGAACCAGGCAAGGGCTGGCTGTGCTGTGTGGAAGCAGCCAGGGTTTAGCTCTTTGAGGTTGTAACTGGTGTGCAGCTAGAGAAGATGTTTGCTGAAAAAATAACTGGAGTCTTACCATGGAATGTAATGAAAACTCAGCAGCAAGTTTCAATTGAATGAGAGTTCAGGAATTCCCACAGCACAGTGATGTCCTCAGATGGGATATAGTATTTTTGTGATCAAGAAAATATTGAGGGTTCAGGTCTGTTGGGCTTGTTTGGGGGGAGAGAGAGAAGCTAAAAAAGAAACAGAAGCCAAAATGACAAGGGAAAAAAAAAATACAGCTTGGAAAAGAAATAGCATTTAGAACACCTGATGCCCCCTCTACGGTGAAGCAATCGTTTAATCCGAGGAGAGTCTGAGGTTGGAGTATTATTAAATAGAGAATGGTAGAAACAGATCAGCTCAGCAAGACTTTGGGGAGGAAAACCTATCCTGAACTGGGATGCAAAGCAGAAGGTGAGATATTTCAGACTTAAAGTTCCCTCAAGTTGGTTTGGATCCCCTGAAACATTTAATTTCAACAATTTTTTTTTTTAAATTATGTTGATAGTCTGGTTTCTTTTACTTTAAAACTTTCCACTAAAACTTAGTTTTACATTTTGAAATAATTCAGATATATGACTATTTGTCACACAAATCAAACAAACCTGAACACTAAACCAGGAAATTCACCCCAAAAAGTTCCTCCTTACAGGTCCAATTTTAAACAAGTTGGTATTTTCTCATAGAAAAACAACGATCAGCTTTAGACAGAAGGAATTTGCCCGAGGCCATGGTGGGAAGCCCAGAGTGCCTGGTTTGTATCCCAAGAAGGCCCCAACACCCACCTTCTCCCTGTGTGGCACCCAGCACGAAGTCTGCAGCTTCCATGGACTTTGTTTTCGTGGCCCAACACAGGATAAAAAACAACCTCAAGTCGCCTGGTGTGTTCAGCCTGGAGAAGAGGAGACTGAGAGGAGATCTCCTGGCGGTCTGGAACTTCCTCCCCAGGGGCAGAGGAGGGGCAGGCGCTGAGCTCTTCTCTCTGGCCACCAACGCCAGGAGCAGAGGCCATGGCAGGAAGATGTGGCAGGGGAGGGGGAGGTTGGCCATGAGGAAAAGGTTCTTGAGGCAGAGGGTGCTGGAGCACTGGCACAGGCTCCCCAGGGAGGTGCTGATGGCCCCAAGGCTGACAAGATTCCAGCAGCACTTGGCCAAGGCCCTCAGGGACATGGTGTGAATGTTGGGCTTGTCCTGTGCAGGGACAGGAGTTGGACTCCATCATCCTGGTGGGTCCCTCCAACTCACAACATTTGATGATTTGAATCAATGTCTATAAATATCTGATGATGATGATGACGAGGGGCCTGGAGCATCTCCTGCGTGAGGAGAGGCTGAGAGAGCTGGGACTGTTCAGCCTGGAGAAGAGCAGCCTGAGAGGGGACCTGATCAATGTCTATAAACACCTGAAATGTGGGGGCCAAATGGATGGGGCCGGGCTCTTCTCGGTGGTGCCCAGTGACAGGACAGGGGGCAATGGGCACAAACTGGGACACCAGAAGTTCCAGACAAACTTAAGGAACAACTTCTTTGCTGTCAGGGTGCCAGAGCCCTGGGCCAGGCTGCCCAGAGAGGGTGTGGAGTCTCCATCTCTGGAGATGTTCAAACCCACCTGGACACTTCCCTGTGCAACCTGGTGTAGGGAACCTGCTCTGGCAGGGGGGTTGGACTGGAGATCTCCTGAGGTCCCTTCCAACCCCACCATCCTGGGACTCTGTGATTCTGTGATTCCATGACCACAGTAGGAATTCCTGTTTTCACATCTCAACAGGAGTTCCTCACATCCACAAAGTCTCTCACCATTCAGCCTGACACTGTGGAATACTCATTCCCCAGAAGCACCATGAGCATTTCCATCTTTTATTTCTCTTTTTCATGATACAAATATGTGGCAGGTTGCTGTAATATATTAAATTAAAAATTCCCACACTAAGCACAAGGAGGAGACAAGGTGAAAGAACGTACTGCAGATGCCACCAGCTCCATCACCACACTGAGGACACCTTTGGAAGGTACCTAGCTTCACAGTGACCAGGGATATCTAAAAACCTGAAAATCTGATTTTTACAAATAGTATTTACATTTCTATTGGAAGCAGCTAAAATGCCCACTTGAGACAAGGAGAGGTGACATGTAGAAACTCTAATAAAAGAAAAGTCAGTTGAATTTCTTATTCTTGCCAATAAGTGGATTAAGTTTTCTGGTAAGAAATCTGAGGTCAAGCTTGATGACTTTGAAAGAAAAAGCCTTACATTCTAGGAGCTTTTATAAACACTGAACAAAGGGTTTTAATTCTATAAGCCTTTTTCTAATTCTTGTGAAATTATAACAGAAACAAAGAGAAAAATATCCACCCAAGTAGGAGAATCAACACAAGGAGATTATGAAGTGGTTAAGCCTTGAGTTGTTCCTGGAACTGATCAGAAATTCCTTGGAAAACATCATTCCACCAACACAACTTCCCTTCACACCCTGTCACAGCTGAAATCAGAGTTTTCAGTTTCTCCTGGTACCTGAGTTTGCATTCATCATTTTTATTTGGCTATTGGTTTTTGATAAAATATTGTGTTTTCAGAATATTTTATTAAAGGGGGGGGGGAACAAAAAACCCCACACAATAACCAACTAAAACCCATTTTTAAAACCCTAAACAAACAACAACAAAAATTTTTAAAACCCCAAACAAACAACAACAAAAAAATCGAGGAAAAGAGAAGACTGTTAAAGAATGCTTTAATTTTTCATTACTATTCTATTTTTCCCTTTCTATAAATATACAGTATAAAACATCAAAGGAAATGGAAAGCAACTCGACTTATTCACTATGATTTTATTCAAAGTAAATTAATTTTTAAAAACTAAATATTAAGAGAATTTGACAGCTCAAAATACCATCTTGGAATTAAATTTGGGTTTGTTTTTTTTTTCTAAACTAGAGAAATTCCAAGTAGCAACCCTGGGAATGTTCTTTCCAAAGCTGGACACTGCTCAGTGCTAACTTCACCCTTATGCAATGAGGACAATTATTGTGCTGGGCTTCCATCAGCCACGTTACTTTTCACTTTGGCAATCCAAGAGACAAAACCATGATCCAATTCACTGCAATCTGATTTCCACTGCTCTGAATGCCTTCAATGTGCAGGTCCAAGGAAAATTAAAGGAATTAATTAAAGTATTAAAGGAAAATTACATTGTTCCACCAGAGCTGGAGTGATTTCCAATTGTTATTCAAACCAGAGTGCGTGTTCTTAGATAAATGGTGGTTTTAATTAAACATGTATGTATGAAGTTATTTCCTTAATTATAGTATCTCCATTGCCTCAGATTGTTTTCCTGTGTATTAAATTCAGTTTCTTATGTTATTACACTATTAGATCAAGCTGCTAATTGTCAGCTTTTCCTCTCCTCGTGCTTATCTAAGCCTGCAGTGATAAGCTGCACTTCATTTATCTTTTTCAGCAGCAATGAAAGCCTTACAAAGGAACCTCAGGTCTAATCAGGATTTCCTTCCTATGTCTCAAGCTTGTAGAAACCTGGAGAGCTCCTCTCATCTTCTCATAGTCCAAGGGTACTGTGATGTGGAAGCAGAATGTGTCCAGAACCTCTCCATCACGGGAGAATTCTTCCTGCATGACGCATTTCTCATCTCTGTTAGTGGTTCTGAGGGCAACAACCAGAGCCTCACCCGTGCTGCTGGCCAGACCCAGCTCTGGAAGCTCATGGCCCAAGGTTTGCCAGCTACCAACAGCAAAAGACAGTTTGTGGCCAGCATCTCAGAACTTCTTTGCAACCATCATAACTCTGTTGCAAGAAGCTGATGAAGTCACTCACTTCTCTGCCACCCTCCTACTTCTTTGGATTCTGCTTCTTGCCAGCTGGAGCAAACTAGATGGTGGGGAAGAGTCAAGGGAGGTTCTGCTCCCCCTCTGCTCTGCCCTGGTGAGGCCACATCTGGAATGTTGTGTCCAGTTCTGGGCTCCCCAGTTCCAGAGAGACAGGGATCTTCTGGAGAGAGTCCAGCAGAGGCCACAGAGATGATGAGGGGCCTGGAGCATCTCCTGTGTGAGGAGAGGCTGAGAGAGCTGGGACTGTTCAGCCTGGAGAAGAGCAGCCTGAGAGGGGACCTGATCAATGTCTATAAATACCTGAAGTGTGGGGGCCAAATGGATGGGGCCGGGCTCTTCTGGGTGGTGCCCAGTGACAGGACAAGGGGCAATGGGCACAAACTGGGACACCAGAAGTTCCAGACAAACTGAAGGAAAAACTTCTTTGCTGTGAGGGTGCCAGAGCCCTGGGAAGAGAAGTGTGTGACTTCATTAGCTACTTACGCCATACCTGCCCTCCCCTCCTGGGTGGCCTCATGACAGAGGAGGTCATCCTTCACATCGAGGTCTGGTAGGGCGTAAGTCGCTAATGGTGGTTGTAGTGAAACATCTATGTATGAAGTTACGGTAATTAGCTAATGAAGTCACCTGCCTTTCCCACCTGGATGGCCCTCTTCTTTAGGGGAAATGGCTCTAAACTGGAAGAGGGCAGGTTTAGATGAGATATTAGGAAGAAATTGTTTGGTGTGAGGGTGGTGAGACCCTGTCCCAGGTTGGCCAGAGAAGCTGTGGCTGCTCCTCCCTGGAAGTGTTCTCGGCCAGGTTGGATGAGGCTTTGAGCAACCTGGTCTAGTGGAAGGTGTCCCTGCTGCTGGCAGGGGGGTTTGGGACTGGATGAGCTTTAAGGTCCCTCCCAACCCAAACCAGTCTGGGGTTCTATGATTCTCCTAGCAGAGGATGCCATCCCTCACATCAAAGTCTGCTATGGTGTAAGTAGCTAATGAAGTCACTCACTTCTCTTCCCCACCATCTAGTTTGCTCCAGCTGGCAAGAAGCAGAATCCAAAGAAGTAGGAGGGTGGCAGAGAAGTGAGTGACTTCATCAGCTGCTTAGTGCCAGCCCAGTGAAACCACCACACTGGGTCTCCTGGCTTCTGCCCTGTGCTGGGGAGGGTGTGGGAACAGACTGGGGCTGAGCAGGGCTTCCCCAGCACCTGGACACCAGCCTCTGATTCACTCCAGGCTTTGCAATTTCACCATTATCCCTAAACTTTTTTCCCTGCCTCAGTTTTTGCTTCTTTGGGAAACTTTCAGAACTCAAATTTTTGCTTCACAAATGACTGAATGACCTCTCCCCCTTTTTTGTCAAATCACAGATGGTACATGGAATAAAAAATCTACTCTTTGACCTGCTCCACCTCAGACAGAGCCAAAGCTACTGAAAAAAATCAGTTTCATCTGGATTAAGTATAAAATATTTAAAAGATTGGGGAAGCTATAGTTTTATTTTACTGCAAGGTGGTCTGTTGAGATCTGTAGAGTCCGTTGTTTAACTTCAGTAACAAATAAACCAAACATTTCAGCATCCATTGAAGTCATTTCAGCATCCACATCCAGTGAAACCCCTGTCCCCTTATCTCCAGTGGGACTCCTCAGAAGCCCTCACAGGCATGAACTGGTGGTTTTCTGTGCAGGAGCAGTGAATCCAGCTTGTTGGGAGGTGCTGACCTTGACTTGCACAGCCAAGCATCCTGTGCCATGGTGTGTGCACAGGTTATCAGGAATAATCAAAAGAAGAAAAAGAAGAAAATTCAAAAGAAGTAGAAGAAGAGAATTCAAAAGAAGTAGAAGAAGAGAATTCAAAAGAAGTCAAAGAAGAAAAGAAGATTATTGGGCAAAGTCACCACGGATTCACTAAGGGGAAATCATGCTTGACCAATGCTGGCACGACTGGCTGGGTGGGTGAGGGAGAGCAGTGGGTGCTGTCTACCTTGGCTTCAGCATGGCTTTGATGCTGTCTCCCACAGCATCCTCATCCTGTGACTCTGTGCAGGGTCCAATGTACAAACTAGTTTGTGTGTAACCTTTAAGGCTGTAGAAATTGTGTTCCTCCTGACCTAGGGAAAGCCATGGGCCTCTCACTAGAGATCCTGGGAAGTGAGGGAGACCTTGAGTTTTCTAGGCTCCTTCATCAGGTTGGTCAGAATGGCTGGGATTGTGTAAAGAGACAAAGAAATAACTGCCCTAACTGGAAAGTCACAGAGTCACAGAATGGTGGGGGTTGGAAAGGACCACTTGAGATCATCTATTCCAACCACTTTGCCAAAGCAAGTCTACTGACCAGTAATTCTGTCATCTTGTAGCAGCAGAGAGGGCATAAAGCCATCAGAAACTTCTCTCTGGTGTGGCTGTTGAGTATAAAAAACAGTGAAGGAACCCAGGGTAGGACGAGCACTCAGCAACAGGCTGGGCACCTGGTAACGTGACTGTTGGAAGGCCAACAATATCCTGGGGGCATTAAAAAGAGTGTGGCCAGCAGGTCGAGGGAGGTTTTCCTCCCCCTCTGCTCTGCCCTGGTGAGGCCACATCTGGAATATTGTGTCCAGTTCTGGGCTCCCCAGTTCCAGAGGGACGGGGATCTTCTGGAGGGAGTCCAGTGGAGGCCACAAAGATGATGAGGGACCTGGAGCATCTCCTGTGTGAGGAGAGGCTGAGAGAGCTGGGACTGTTCAGCCTGGAGAAGAGCAGCCTGAGAGGGGACCTGATCAATGTCTGTCAATATCTGAAGTGAGGGGGCCAAATGGATGGGGCCAGGCTCTTCTCGGTGGTGCCCAGTGACAGGACAAGGGGCAATGGGCACAAACTGGGACACCAGAAGTTCCAGACAAACTGAAGGAAAAACTTCTTTGCTGTGAGGGTGCCAGAGCCCTGGGACAGGCTGCCCAGAGAGGGTGTGGAGTCTCCATCTCTGGAGATGTTCAAACCCACCTGGACACTTTCCTGTGCAACCTGGTGTAGGGACCCTGCTCTGGCATGGGGGTTGGACTGGAGATCTCCTGAGGTCCCTCCCAACCCCACCAGCCTGTGATTATGTGTAATAGCTGCAGGGCAGAATCTCTCCAGGTGAGAAGCCGTCCATCCCTCCCCTCAGCTGGGTAACACCACACTTTATAGCACAGGGCTTGCGTGAGGGGATGTCTCACAGCTCTAATTCTCAGCAGCAGATGAGAAGCTCGATGTGAACAATGCTGGCAGGGGATAGTTGGCAAAAATCAAACCCACCTGACAAGGTGTGCAGAGGTGCTGCCAGCTCTCTGCCACCCCTGTGGATGCTCCCGCTTGTCAAAGTGGTGCTGGTGGTTATTTCAAAAGCATTTAAATTCCCCATGTGGAAGGGGGAGAAGGAAAAACTGCACTTAATTGTATGAGTAGAATCTGCTACATCGCTGATTGATGGAACCAGGAAAACATTTTCTTCTCATTAATTTACAAATCACCAAATTAGAGAGAAAAAGTGAGTTATTGCCCTACCTGCAGTGACAATTTTTCTCTCATAAACACATTTACTGGAACATTTTCCTGCTTTCTCTTTTTTTTCTTTTCTCTTTTTTTTTCTTTTCTCTTTTTTTTCCTCCAGACAGAGAATCTAGAAATATGTTAATGTCTTTCCTTCATCAACCAACCATGAATATACATGACCATCCCATATTGCTATCTCCAGCTCCTTTGATTTATGTTATGGATAACATGTTTATATAAAGCTAATTTCTACATGAAGGAAAAGAAAAAAACACAACCAGAAAGTCAACAGCAGGGAACCAAACATCACCAAAATTAATCTCATCTCTAAAGCAGGTGAGATAAAAACTGGTAAAGCATCCAGGATTTCTGAGGCACTTCATTATTAAGGGGGTTTTTAATAGCAAGATTTGTGGAAATGTGATTTATAAAGATACATAGCGGAAAAGTTCTCAATAGTGAGCTCTTCAAATGAGGGTCAGGCTGCCCAGTGTAGGAGAGTGAATCCAACATCCAGTTATTGATATTGGATTGGGTTTGCCTGGCCAGGTTTTGGTAGCAGATTTGGGACATGGGGGTGGCTTCTGTGATAGAAGCTGCCAGAAGTTCCCTCCATGTCCAACACAGGCAATGCCACCGGCTCCAAGATTGACCCACCACTGGCCAAGGCCGAGCCCATCAGTGACACCTCTGGGAGAACAGAATTGAGAAAAAAGGAGAAGATTAAAAAAAACCTGCACACTTTGCAGCTGGAGAGAGGAGTGAGAAGATGTGAGAGAAACAACCCTGCAGACACCAAGGTCAGGGAAGGAGGAGGGGGAGGAGGTGGTCCAGGCGCCGGAGCAGAGATTCCCCCATAACTTGTGGTGAAGACCATGGTGAGGCAGCTGTCCCCCTGCAGCCCATGGAGGTCCATGGTGGAGCAGATGTCCCCCTGCAGCCCATGGAGGCTCATGGTGGAGCAGATGTCCCCCTTGCAGCCCATGGAGGTCCATGGTGGAGCAGCTGTCCCCCTGCAGCCCGTGGAGGTCCATGGTGGAGCAGATGTCCCCCTGCAGCCCATGGAGTTCCATGGTGAGGCAGCTGTCCCCCTGCAGCCCGTGGAGGTCCATGGTGGAGCAGATGTCCCCCTGCAGCCCATGGAGGTCCATGGTGGAGCAGATGTCCCCCTGCAGTCCATGGAGGTCCATGGTGGAGCAGATGTCCCCCTGCAGCCCATGGAGGTCCATGGTGGAGCAGATGTCCCCCTGCAGTCCATGGAGGTCCATGGTGGAGCAGATGTCCCCCTGCAGCCCATGGAGGTCCATGGTGGAGCAGATGTCCCCCTGCAGCCCATGGAGGTCCATGGTGGAGCAGATGTCCCCCTGCAGCCCATGGAGGTCCATGGTGGAGCAGATGTCCCCTTGCAGCCCATGGAGGTCCATGGTGGAGCAGATATCCCCCTGCAGCCCATGGAGGTCCATGGTGGAGCAGATGTCCCCCTGCAGCCCATGGAGGTCCATGGTGAGGCAGCTGTGCCCCTGCAGCCCATGGAGGTCCATGGTGGTGCAGATGTCCCCCTGCAGCCCATGGAGGTCCATGGTGAGGCAGCTGTCCCTCTGCAGCCCAGGGAGATCCATGGTGGGGCAGATGTCCCCCTGCAGTCCCTGGAGGTCCATGGTGGAGCAGTGACCACCTGTAGCCCGTGGAGGACCCCACGCCGGAGCAGGTGGATGCCGAAGGAGGCTGTGACCCCGCGGGAAGCCCGCGCTGGAGCAGGTTCCTGTCAGGACCTGTGGCCCATGGAGAGAGGAGCCCACGCCGGAGCAGGTTTGCTGGCAGGACTTGTGACCCCATGGGGGACCCGCGCTGGAGCAGTCCCTTCCTGAAGGACTGCACCCCATGGAATGGACCCAGACTGGAGCAGTTCGTGAGGAGCTGTCAGTCATGGGAAGGACTCACGTTGGAGCAGTTGGTGGAGGACTGTCTCCCGTGAGAGGGACCCCACGCTGGTGCGGGGGAAGGAGTCCTCCCCCTGAGGAGGAAGGAGCGGCAGAAACACCGTGTGATGAACTGACCCTAACCCCATTCCCTGTCCCCCTGTGCCGCTGGGGGGAGGAGGTGGAAGTCAGGAGAGAAGTGAAGGTCAGGAAGAAGGGAGGGGTTGGGGAGGTGGTTTAAGATTTGGTTTTACTTCTCATTCTCCTCTTGTCTGATTGGTAATAAATGAAATTTGTTTTTCCCCCAAGTCGAGTCTGTTTTGCCCGTGCCAGTCACTGCTGAGTGATCTCTCTCTGTCATCCCCACCCACCAGCCTTTCATTATATTTTTCTCCCCTGTGCCCAGCTGAGGAGGGGGAGTGACAGAGTGGGCTTTGGTGGGCATCTGGCCTCTAGCCAGGGCCAACCCACCACACAGGTCTACCAAAAGTGCTCCTAGGTCAAAGAATCCAAAGAGTCTAAATGTTGCAGATACAGATTTTGGGGGTGGTTCAGTGCTTGCTCCAGTCATCAGTGCAATCTCAAAAACATTCTTCCACATGACTCACTGAGCCCATAGATACACAACATCATTAGTGCTGTCTAATGAACCTTAATCCTAATGATTAGCATATACCTAATGACACCCAAGCATGCAGGCATGAAATGTATCAGCTGTATTGGATCCATCTAATTAATTTTCCTCATGTTTCCCGAGCCTTTCTCCACTTTCAAACGGAGATGAAGTTCTGACAGGGCAGTTAAGTCCACCTGCAATCTGAAATTTCAAGCCTTTTGTACTTGTCTCTTCTACAGCTGAGAAATCACTTTGGATGACAGGAATGGTCAGTGTAATGACTCAGACATGTCCTATTCCCATGAGGAGCCCTCTGCTCTATGATCACTAGAGTATCTTCTTACTGGACAACGTACTTTTAAGGCATCTGAGCCTGAAAACAAGTCCAGCCATCAGCTCATTCTTGGAAGTGGTTTAACCTTCTAGGAACTGGAGTGAAACTACATCCTGCTTCCCAAGACAGGTGCAACTTTTGCCTTTTTCCAGTCATAGGAGTCTCCTCCAGTTCCACCACCCCTGCCCTTCCAGGCACATAGATAAGTGTCTTCAACCCCCACATGAGAAAGCCTTGAGTAACTATCATCTTCCTTTTCTTTCTTTGTACATGCTCTTGGTTAAGGCTCAGCCAACTCTGATGCCTCCCCTGATGGGACATCATCTTCCTCACCTGTTTCAAACACCCTACACCTGTAGTCTCTGTGCTTATTCTCTAACTGTAGAAACACACTCAGAGAAGGTGATTTGGTGTTTTGTGGGAAATGCCAAATTTCTAGTCCCCACCATGGTGGAATCTTCTGACCATTGCTCTGTTGAGGGTTGGCCATCCTTCCCTGAAACACTCGTAAGACTGGTCTGTGCTTCTGTAGGGTGATTGTGAAGATCTTGCCGACCTCCCATTTGTCCTCCTTAATGGCACATGGTCTGCTCACCTCACTTTGCTGGCAAGCCAGCAGAGCATCCCTCCCAAGCAGAGCATCCCTCCTGTAGGTGGGACCACTGCCATCCCCAATGCTCCCCATCCCCAGAAACCTGGACAGTCCTGTCCTCCCACAGGGGCTCTGCCTGGGTCAAAGTCTCTGGTGTGCCAAGGAGGACAGGAGTGTCAGAGATGACACCTACTCAGGGTACTTTTGCATCCCTGCTGCTCTTGCTCACGGGTGGTGTAGCTGCTCCTGAGTGCAGTGGTACCTCCATGACCAACGGGCAGTTGTATGCGACCAGCTCGGACACTCCTAACCAGGCAACAGCCAAGCAAAGCCAACTTAGAGCTGACAGAGCAAAAACCTCCCAGAGCTTTGAGAACAGCCCTCACTGACAGGGTCACATCACTAGGCAGGAGACAACAAAAGGGGAGACCTGAAGCTACCTGAGACCTGTCAGAAATTACCTGTGCTCACCAGTTAGAGCACTGAGTAACACACAACTCCACGAGGATGCCCATCAGCTCTTCAGAGTAAAAAAGTACTAATTGGGTGTTGTGTAAGCCCTGAGGGAAACAGAAACTTCACCCTTAAACTGACACTTAACCCAGGCTGGCGGCTTGTCAAGGTTTGCTTATCTCTATTCTTGATCTACAGGTATAACATTATATTCAACAACAGAAAATACAATTATTGCCTGCAATTATTCACTGGCAGGATCTTCACCAGACAGCTCACAAGCATTTTGTAAGGATATCTACCTGTTCCCATTTTCCTGCCAAGCCCAAGTAAATCATGAAACACTGCTTTTTCCCAACACCTGATTTATTCTGCTGCTGGAGACATGCACAGCCTTCAAAGAATGGCATTGTTGGCATTGGAAATAATGATCTAAATGTATTCTGGGGCTTAATCTATAATTCCCCCAGTGTTTTATAATGTGCAGGAGATAGAGCAAAAAAGATCTTTGAAGATATTTTGGAGGAAATATATATTACTGTGTCTGGATGGATTTCTTCAGGCAGGTCTTGTTATCAGAGTTTTTTTTCATTTCCATTTCTGCTGTGTTTATGTGCTCTGGTTTAATGCTGCTTTGCCTAGTTTGGATATTAGTAAGTGAAGTAAGAGATCTTTTTATAAACCATACCCAGTGAAACAAAGCAAAGCAAAGTGAAAACCTGATCTATGCAATATTTATTAATATTTCAGTGCACAAAGAAGAAAATCTGATTTCCAGAGTCCTCAGAAATGAAACCTTTTGAAATATGGGTTCAGTCCTGATGGCTGTACACAGAGCAATTTAGGCTTGATATGATTATGAGGAAGTTTCAGCTCCTCCAAGATAAATATACACAAAGGGTGAGAAACTGAGTCACATCTTTACTTTTAATTTGTTTCTTTTTAAACAGTATCTGATTGTTATTCTGGAAATCTCTCTTTCTATGGGCTTGTAACAGATAAAGTTAAAGCAGATGGAGATGATGCCAAGTCCACAAATTCATTTATTATTTAGATTAAATATATGGTGAAGAATGAACTATTGCTTTGAGAAATGCTTCATCATTTTAAGACACCTGCAGAAGAAAGACACGACCCCCTTGTGCTTCAGCTACACGCCTTGGAGAGCAGTAAGGAACAAGGTGGCAAAACAAATGTTGGGGGCTTTTTGTTGGATTTGGAGTTGTTGGGTTTTTTTCAATGCAAAACCAGTTGGTCCATACCAATATTTTTGACTATTCTTTTGTCTGGGAAAAGTTGGGAGAGGAGAAGTCTCCACCTACACCAGTTTGCAAAAGTGATGCTGCTTTCTCCTCTTAAACCTTCCATACATCTTAACTGGGTCCTGTCAATACTCTCTGGCTATATTCTTCAGTAGAACTGAAAACTGTGACCAACACACATGCTTAGTTCCCTCCTAGAATACTTTGCTGACAGCTCTGTAAAATTAAGGATAAATGAATATTAATATTTACAGATTCAAAGCATAAATCCTACTTAAATAGATAACATCAGGCTGAGCCTTATTGAACAGGCTGGTTGATTAAAGTTGCTCACCTCCTATAGAAGACATTGTAGAAAGATGAGAGAAGTGTATACAGATTTTTTTGATATTAATTTTTTTCTTTTTTTTAAGATTAAAAAAGAAAATTGGAGAACATTCTTCCCCACCTCTCTCCACGTCATGCTGCTATCAAGCTGTCAAGTTGCTTGTCCCAGCCTCGCAGCTGGGGACCTGCTTACCAAGTTGAGAAACAGCCACCCAGAGACAGAACAGAAGTTTAAGTCCAATATTATATGTTTATTGGTAATTATTTGGGGGAAGAGCAGCAGGAAAAGAGAGGAGAGTGCTCCTTTCTCCATCATTCCCTCCCAGCTTTTACCAGGCTGCAGTTCAGGAGCTTCCTGAGCAGAAATTGAAACCACAGCAGCACATTTAACCACCCTCCCAAGACCTTGCTTCCCTGAATTCTAACCCATTTTTCCTCTCCCTTGTTATGATGCTGGATAATGTCAGGATTTTTAACTTGTCCATTTCTTTCCTATCTACTGAGGAAGAATCCCTTTCCCTTTTCCACAGCCCTGGCTCTGGAGGCATGTTTAAGATGTTATCAGCTCCAGAACTGAAGGAACTGAATGGAAACACGTTTTTGTTCACCTTTTTTTTTTATCATTACATTAGGGAGGAAAAAAGCGTGCTTGTCTAGCTGCCAGAAATGGAGTGGTTGTATCTGCTGTGGCTTTATTCCTTATCTGCTGTTTCCTATTGTTTCCAGAAAAAAAAAAAAGAAAAAAGAAAACCCTTTCTAATGGGAAAGAACCAGATAAAAAGCAGAGAATAAGGACTGGCCCCATTCAACAAGACATTTTTCTGTCCCTGGATGTTGAAGCCATGACCCTGTTTGTGAGCGATGCTACATGAATGAGATGTGTGGATGTTCAGTGTCACCTCAGCGTGGAGAACATCCATAATCCTTGCAAACAGCCTGAGGGGTGAGAGCCAGAGCCACGCTCTCCGCATGGCTAGTCCTGAAGAGAACAGAAGTTGCTGAATCTTCCATGTTCACATAGGAAATCCCTCACAACAAACCCCAAATCACTCTTTCTTCCCCCACTGTCTCCCTCTGGATGCAGCTCACCCACGTTTTGCACTGTTTCTCCTCTCATGAGGAGCCTCCTCCACCCAGATATGGTCTGCAGGGAAATAAAATAGCCCGTCTGGAAAGACTACAGACTGCAAGCTGGGCTGGTGTCAGTGCCTTGTTCACAGCAAGGAGCTCATGCCCAGTAAATCAAACATGAGAGCTGGATGAAAAAGAAGCCTGGATTCAGAGTTGTATTTGGGGAAGGGAAAAGGGAATGGAAATAACTCTGAAAGTTTTACAGGTATTTGGTTTTTATCATTATATTATCATTTATTATATTATGTTATATGATAATAATTATATATATATGTATATAAAATAATGATACACATATTACAATATTATAATTTATAATAATATAATTTATATTATATTTATAATTTATAACCTATCTTAGGAAGAAAGGTTGAGGAAGCTGGAATTGTTTAGCCTGGAGAAGAGAAGGCTCTGAGGAGACCTCATTGTAGCTTTCCAGTATCTGAAGGGAGCTTAGAAGAGGAAGGAGAGTGACTTTTTACCTGGGCAGATAGTGACAGGACAAGGGGGAATGGTTTTAAACTAAGAGAGCAGAGATTTAGGTCAGATATTAGGGGAAAATTTTTCACCCAGAGAGTGGTGAGGCACTGGAACAGGTTGCCCAGAGAAGCTGTGGATGCCCCATCCCTGGAGGCATTCAAGGCCAGGTTGGATGAGGCTTTGAGCAACCTGGTCTAGTGGAAGGTGTCCCTGCTGATGGCAGGGGGGTTGGAACTGGATGAGCTTTAAGGTCCCTTCCAACCCAAACCTGTCTGGGATTCAATGATTCTATGAATATCTTCTATCACACTCCTTTTTTATCATTAATCCATTCTAGTGGACTCTACAGTCAACTTCAGTACTGGTCAGATATCACAAATGCAGGTCTCTCAGAACAGCTGTTGGCCCCAAACACTGTCCCCAGTCCAAGTTGCACCATTATGATGGTGACTTTGATGGTGGTGTGTAGATTGACACCTATAGAGCAGGCCAAGGATGTCCAACAGATCCTGCTCTATGCAATCAGTGGGCAAGGGACCAAAGGTCTCCGTGCCTCAACCACCTCCAAAGTGATGTAATATTCCTTTTTCCTTCTGTATTTATTAAGTTGTTGCAACTTGTGAGGGCAGGCAGCTTTACACAGCTGTTATGAACCAGCTGGTTGGGATTGGGGTGGGTGAGCCTCATGCACCACAGTGGTGCCAACATCTCAAATGAGAAATGAAAAGTTCAGGCTCCTGGCACTGACTGCTTACATATAAATTTATTTCCTGGAATGATAATACACAAATAATAGAAACAAAAACAAAAGGGGAGCAAAACAAATGAGGGTTTGAGCTAACTGTTGCTTTTGTACCTCCAAGTTAAAGTGTGTTTCACTGAGGTGATTTTGCAGTGAGACAGCATCTGTCAGAAATAGCTATTTGGAAAAAGAACTTTCAATTGGGAATAATAATCACATATATACCTGTGAGTGAACTGACAGTGAAAGAGGAGACCTTGAGATAGTCAGAAACCTAAGCTGGATTAATTTGTCTAGATATGATACTGGTTTCCGACCCTGAACTTGCAAGACTGAATGATGCATCAGGTGGTTACATCTGTGTGCTGCCATCCAGAGAGACCTGGACAGGCTGGAGAACTGGGCAGGGAAAAACTTGATGAAATATAATAAGGGCAAGTGTAGGGTGTTGCACCTGGGCAGGAACAACCCCAGGTTCCAGTATAGGTTGGGAGATGATCTCCTAGAGAGCAGTGTAGGGGAAAGGGATCTGGGAGTCCTGGTGGACAGCAGGATGACCATGAGCCAGCACTGTGCCCTTGTGGCCAGGAAGGCCAATGGCATCCTGGGGTGCATTAGAAGGGCTGTGGTCAGTAGGTCCAGAGAGGTTCTTCTTCCCCTCTACTCTGCCCTGGTGAGGCCACATTTGGAATATTGTGTCCAGTTCTGGGCCCCACAGTCCAGGAAGGACAGGGAACTGCTGGAGAGAGTCCAGCACAGAGCCACCAAGATGATGAAGGGAGTGGAGCATCTCCCTGATGAGGAAAGGCTGAGGGAGCTGGGGCTCTTTAGCTTGGAGAAGAGGAGACTGAGGGGGGACCTCATTAATGTTTATAAATATCTGAAGGGTGAGTGTCAGGAGGATGGGGCCAGGCTCTTCTCAGTGGTGTCCAGTGATAGGACAAGGGGCAATGGGTGTGAGCTGGAACACAGGAGGTTCTGCTTAAACTTGAGAAAGAACTTCTTTGCTGTGAGGGTGGCAGAGCCCTGGGCCAGGCTGCCCAGGGAGGGTGTGGAGTCTCCTTCTCTGGAGACATTCAAGACCCACCTGGACGCCTTCCTGTGTGATCTCATCTGGGTGTTCCTGCTCCGGCAGGGGGTTGGACTGGATGAGCTTTTGAGGTCCCTTCCAATCCCTAATATTCTGTGATTCTGTGATCTCATTTATCAGCTGGCTCCCCTCTCCCTGCCATCCAGGAGCAGTACTAGCACAGTGGCACACCAGCTTCTCATCACCTAAATTGCAGTAGATTTTCCACCTGATAGGAAATACACAATGGATTTTCTTCTCCTGCCACTCACTGTCCCAAATCTAAGATCTGCTTTCCCACTGATTTCTTATTTTTCTCTCCTGCAGCTTTGCTCTATATTTGTCTGGCTTTTTGGCATGCTAAGCAAGAAACAACTGCTGCATGACAAAAATCCTCAGTTGCAAATAGCAGGTCAGCCATAATTATTATTATTTTTTTTTTTTTTGCTAAGGTTATTTTCCAGAGATGCCTCTGACTCAGGAAAATGAGAAACTTGAGCTGCCTGATTATATTTTTATAGTTGTCTTCAGTGGCAGGGATTCTGCTGTGCTATGCACAAAGGAAGAAAGATATTGTCGGTGCCAATGTGCATCTGAATTATCGGGTGCCCTCACGGCTCACAAGCCTCTTCAAGGTATAGGGACACAAGTAGAAGAAATACATAGAAATATAGAAGTAATATATTTCTACAAGAAATCTATTTCTTAGTGGCAGTGCAGTAGCTGGTGTTTTGAGCATACATAAAAATCATAATAGCATTTGTCTTCCCTCACCTTCAAAACCCCCTCTGTCAACCCAAAAGAGGGTCTTGCCATAGCAAGGAATGACACAAAGGATGCTTTTTTGAAACCCCAAGTGGCTGAATCTCTCTTCTGCTTGGCTTTGTCGTCCAGCTGGAGCACAGAGAGCCACCACAACACACCCAGAAGAACAGCCAAGTCCCCAGGACGTGGCACAGACTGGGGATTAGCACACGGGGACAAGAGGAGGCACATCTAGGATGGAGGAGACCTAAGTGCCAGGTGACCAAAGGTGTCATTCAAAGCACACTGGCATCTTCCCCGGGCTTCAGGCTGGGTCCAAATGACACTGGTGAGACCTGAGTGGAGTGCTGGTAGTTATTATTGCTCAACATGCTTCTTTGACAAAGTATCTGAGCCCCAGCCCTCAACAATGCTATTTTTCTAGGTAGTAGTGCCTGTAGGACAAACAGCCTCATCCCAGATTAAAATGCATTTTTGGTGAAGCAAACTGTAGCAAATCTACTTTTTTTTTAACTAAAGAACATTTAAAAATTATAATCAAGTACAATAAACATATTTTAAATATGTTATTAAGCCCACCTCCATCCATCTGATAGAACAATTATCAACACCAGGACATTGGCCTTTCTCTTCTGTCTGGATCCCTCCTCACTGAAGCAACAATGGGTTGAAGTCAATGCCAGCAAGAAAACCTTCCAGCAGCATTGATCTCCTGAAATAAAGACTTTAGTGACTCCCCTGAAATTACCATAAAGACAAAATTAATCCACTGCTTTTGCACACAAAATATATATTATATTCCTTATTAGTCCTATGAAGACTAAGTCCTCAATGAAGGAAGATTTCAATGGATGTTTGTAGGAATATTTCAATGTTTTCACAATAAATACAAGGAATTATAAAAAAGTGCCTTCTCCCTCTTTAACATTCCCAAATATGCATCGATTTTTTTAAAAAGAAGAACATATTCATAATAAAAATAGTCACTGTGCGTTCATCTGTGGGATGATAACACATCAAAGTGAGCAGCTGTATATTTTGATGCAACTTATTTACACCCAGGGAAGACACTGGAAATATTCTGAAAATTGAAGGGCCTTACAGTGGAATTTACAAGAAAGTTGGCCAAAATTTTGTACCTGCAATGTAAATTCCTTGCAAAAATATACAACCTCCTTTTCCAATCATATCAAATATGCAAAAATATGGTTGAAAATTGAAAATAAAGTAAAACACAGATGAGCCACAATTTTCATTCTGGTACCGTTACAAGAAGCAAAAAGCTGAGAAGATTGCATTTTTATTTTCTATAGTCAATTTGTTCCCCTTTTTTTTTTACTATGAATGAGACATCCATTAAAATATTACAAGATTTTTAGTAAGTGATCTAAAATGAATAAAAAACAAGATAAAAAAGCATTTCCAGTGCTTGTCAGCATCAATTTTCTTATCAAATTTAATACAAAATAGCTAATGAGGGCAACTCAGCCCCACTACCACTGATCAAAATGCAAACTTGATTTTCAGAATGCTCCCCTCCATATTTAATATGGTGATGATTACAAGAAAAGCTCTGCTCCAATATGTTAATTTCATCCCTGTTTTTTCTGCTGATGTTACTCTTTATTTGAAGATTACTGTCAACCTCTCTTCCACGGGAGATCAAAGTGAGGCATCCAGTTTGTACCAGATGCCATCGCACTAAATTACATTTAAGAGATCTCCAATGTAATTAAAAACTCTGTATGAACCATCTCAAAGAGAAAGACATCCTGTACCAATTCTCCACTCTTGAAACAACTTCTGGGAAGGTGACAAAATGTGACTTCAAACTTATGCTAAACATGCCATCGTCTTCCTTTGAAGTCCTAATTAATCATCTCACCTGAAAATCGCTGTAAACAGGAGATTTGGGGTCTGCTTGTGCATTCTGAGAGAGCTGGGTTCATCATCCCCACTGATGCACCATCAGGGAGACCATGGCCAGCTCTGGTGAGCAATCACATCTTGGACAAAGAAATGCAGGTAGAGAGTAAGTCCATGGTACTGGGTTTCTGGTGGAGACATCATCAAAGGCTGGCATGTTCCATGGAAGCTGCTCAAGTCATGCAACAGGTCACAGTGCCCTGACCCCAGCAGGGAGTCCCAGCCAAAAGCTGGGCCTTCATCTCCCACTATGGTGCTAGGGAAGTGTGAGGAGAAGAGCTATAGAAGTACCAACCCATGTAATGCTCCAAAAATCCAGCCCAAAACAGTACCAAGAAGAAACCAGGGTGCTGAAGAGTAAAGCCTCTGTTTCAGATCTGAATCTTGTTTAATTTAGCTTGTAATATCACTGGAGTTTTCTATCACTTTATTGTAGTTTTTCAACAAACCATTGTTGCGTGGTACTAAAGCTCAGAGGTCACACAGAGAGTAAGAGATATCCCAGTGTCAGTCAGACCACACCAAGACAGGTGGAGGCCTGAGAGTCCAGCTATCATCCCCACCTTCCCTCTCCAGAATTGCTCCAAAATTGGCTTCTTTGGGCACCCAGGAGGCCACGAGCAGATGCAGATAGCCCTGAAATCTCAACAGGTCATGGGACCTCAGTTGTCACCAGCGTGTCACCACATCCTCAGATAACCATCAGGAGTTCACTGCCCAGGTAAGGTTGTTCTCTTACTGCTTTTATTAGACCATTCACAGTGCTAGTGTACTGACTTCATACCTCAAAAGACACTAACTGAAATGCATCCAACTGGTGATGCTGCCAAGAATATGACTGTAAGCAACTTCAACTGTTTATAGACTTGAAAAAAAAAAAGATAAAAACATCTGGTCTGGCATGTAAAGGGTCTTGCCAAATCCATCTTGGAGAGTGAGCAACAGAGTTGGTATTCCTTAACCCTTCTCTACTGGCTTTTTTTAATAGAATGAGATACATCCTGGTCCAATCTGCAAGCAAGATTTATTTAGTATTAAATGACAAAGAAATGGAAAATACAAGGCACTTGGCAAAGTATTGCTTTGAGTACTTTGGCAGCTTGTCATTGATAATGGAATTGTTGTCTGATCTTCAGTCATCTGCAATTTAATTTACCCACAAAAATCTACCACTTCTTCTTGCACACATTTCTCTCCACAATGTGCCTATTTACCTCCCCACACCAGGAAGAAATGCATTAGATGATTTAAAGGGTAGTCCTTAATGCAATTTAAAGCCTTGCAAATTGATTTTTCCTTAATGAACTTTATATCCTGACATCCTGTCGGGTTTTTTTTTTCCTCTAGTACATTCAATTAGGCTATAATCAGTTATTAAGAGTTAGATAATAGAAACGTGACATCATCTGGCACCAGGCAGAAATTTTTACGAGAGATTAATTAAAATCTAATTTGCATGCAAGACTAGACCATCTGAGCCAAAAGGTGCCAATGATAATTGCCAAAAAAAAAAAAAAAGGAGAAAAAAAACCAAACCACCCAGAAAAATCAAGATGGGGAAAGAAAGAAAACCCAGCCTGGGTGGATGTTGAAGTGAGACTGAACCATAACGTGTTCCTCTCGGGAGTATGAGAGAGAGAGAGAGAATGTCTGCACCTTCATTTACAAAATGAATGTGCTGTATTCATGGAAACCCCAGAAGAACATTGTGAATCAAAACGTTTCACTCCACTCCTGTGGAAGCCCTGAACACATTTCTGTGTGGAGAAAAGCCCGAGCCGTCGGTGCTCTCCTCCCCCGTGGATGCACACACGTTAATAGCAGTAGTAAGCAGTACTTAAAGCAGAGAGGCTTTTGTGCTTTTCTTAATAGGAACTTCTGAGAGAAGAGAGGAGCTTTGGGCTCTAAATATGTATCTAATCTGGACTGAGAACACAGCTCAGCAATTCCATTTGCCCCATATCAAAGGAGGCAAAATGTTGTTATTCTGCCAAGAGAATGGATCTATTTATCTGATGCAACATTCTCCGTCAGCACTGCTGTGCAGCTCGCCCCACTCAATAGCACTGCAGGATGTCTGTGGAGGATTCAGATCTTCAGAGGTCAGTGTGCCAGGTTCAGCACAGAGTTTGTTTTTCCTTCCATTTTTTTTTTTTTTAAATAAGCATATTCTAACTATTCTTGAAACAAACTGCAAAAAACAATGGTTATATTAACAGAATCACAGAATCACAGAATCACAGAATCACAGAATCACAGAGTCACAGAGTGTCAGGGATTGGAAGGGACCTCGAAAGCTCATCCAGTCCAACCCCCTGCTGGAGCAGGAACACCCAGATGAGATCACACAGGAAGGTGTCCAGGTGGGTCTTGAACATCTCCAGAGAAGGAGACTCCACACCCTCCCTGGGCAGCCTGGCCCAGGGCTCTGGCACCCTCACAGCAAAGAAGTTTCTTCTCAAATTTAAGCAGAACCTCCTGTGTTCCAGCTCACACCCATTGCCCCTTGTCCTATCATTGGACATCACTGAGAAGAGCCTGGCTCCATCCTCCTGACACTCACCCTTCAGATATTTATAAACATTAATGAGGTCCCCTCTCAGCCTCCTCTTCTCCAAGCTCAAGAGCCCCAGCTCCCTCAGCCTTTCCTCATCAGGGAGATGCTCCACTCCCTTCATCACCTTGGTGGCTCTGTGCTGGACTCTCTCAAGCAGCTCCCTGTCCTTCTTGAACTGTGGGGCCCAGAACTGGACACAATATTCCAGATGTGGCAACTAAGACCTTTGGAGTACCAGTACCCACATAGCTGCAGTGATTTGGGATACCCTCATATTTCAAATATTTCTTGGCTGCAACTCAATAAAAACAGCTGACAGAGTGCATAATAGTCTCAACGTTCATTGCTGCTTGCAAAACAGCATCTCCAAACCTATGAGCAATTTTGGGGGGACACTAAGTCAAAAGGAGGTGTTAGAGGTAAAAAAAACAAATAGGTTCAACACCTACAAAGAGTCCTTGCTCATGTAGCTAATCCTCAGGTGACACACCTCGTGGTTGCCCTGCTGGCCTCATCTCCTGACTCCACTGGATTTTTTCTCTATATATGTCCAGGAAAACAAGAGCCAAGCCTGAAGGGTCACAGTGTTCCACCAAGATCTCTTCGTGAGGTGGGGATTTGAGTTGGTTCTTTTTTGATCTTTTGACTCCTTTTTGTAGGATTCAAAATAAAACTCCAGCTTTTGTCCAGGTTTTCACTTATTAGATGGTTTTGAAAGTGCTGGATAACTCTTTTTCTCAAAACAATTTACAGAAGCAATAGCTTTCATTCAATTTAAAAATGTATGTTCAACATTACTTTTTTTTTTTCCTTGAACTTTCTCAGTTTTCTTTTTTCCCCAAACCTTTCAAGCATCTCAGTAACCATGTATAACCATAGTCTTAATTAAGAAAAAAAACAAAAAAAGTGTTTTGGCTCATTAGTCTGAGTCTGTTTGGAAAAAAATTGCTACAAAACTGTAACTGAGGTTTTTCAATGACTCTATTTCTTCCCCAGAGATAAGGCAATTAAAGTCATTTCACATGAAATCAACTTTCCCCCCGTTGCCTCAGTGTAGGTGTGCAGAAGTAAGAACAAATCAATACGAGAATCTATTTGCAGGGAAAAAAGGAACAAATATATCTTTATAATTACAATATGTAAGGCACTCCACAGCTGCATGCCTCTTGTGAATGGCTCTGATCTGAATGTAAATACATGCTTTGTGCTGAGAATCATTTAAAAGAGGAGCCAGGAACACACACAGAACAAGTTTCTTTATGCTTTTAAATCCATAAGCCAGGTTACTCGTATTTTCTCTGTGTTCCCATGATATACTGAAGAGCAGCCCAGGTTTTAATGTATGATACAGTGGAAATATAAAATAAGAACCACTTAAATGGCCAAGAACCTGCAATATCTCCTTAAATCCATGCTCTTTATAGGCCTACAACATTACCCAACTCATTAGCTAGGTGAGACAGAGAATGTATCTCATAGGGAAGACATCTTGGTTTAAATCAGGTTGGTCAAAGCACTAGAGACCAAAGATGAAGATTTGCCCAATACACCTGAAATGAACCCATAATTCAGTGTTTGGGCTGCTGGGGGCATGGATAATAGTGGGACAAGTCTGAGAAACTCATTCAGATTTGTTTGGTACTCACTTAAACATGCAAATATCACTCATAACCCTTCCCGCAAAACTGAATTCCCTCAATCCATGGAAACACCAAATGAGCAGAAGAAGTTTTTGCTGTTTCTCAGGTTCCTTGCCTGGGAATTCCACCCTTAAGAGTTGGATTAGCTTAATTCCTTCTCATCTGCTCCTAAGCCACACTACCTAGAAACCTCCACTTCCAGAGCAGGTCAGGATTGTCAGCTGGAGGGGACGTGCCCTGTGGGCAGGGCTGGGCTGTTAGAGGAACAAAAGTGCATGAAATATTCCCAGACCAGGTCTCCGGTCATTCCATCTCATGGAAAGAAAATAACTAAGGAAAAAATATGCAAGGCAATGAAAACTTTCAGAGAAAATTGCTATCCTTCATGATTATCTTTTAATTTACTCTCTGCTGGATGAGAACTGGTGCCCTTGTCTCCTAGTCAGCACAAACTTTGTCTTTCTTGATCTGCATCTGGGGCTTCCTGAAAAATGAACGTGTTGATTACGCTTCTCCCCCTTCCCTGCTCAACCCCAGCTGCTGCTCTCCTCATGCAGTTCCAAAAATGAAAATGCAGAACTGTTTGCTTACTTGGTTTTCTTATTTATTTTGCTTATGTGAGTTCTCTCATCTGCTTGTTCAGCTCCCGGAACATTGCTGAGAGGAGCGAGCACCACACTTATGGTGAAGTGCCCAGCTGGGCCCTAGGACATGTGCAGGACCATGAGAGAGACAGGGACAGCTGGGGCATCACCACCACGTTCTAACCATGATGGTAACAGGCCCCAAAGCCCCAAATTTTATCATTCTTTGCTCCCACCTCTTGCCAAGAGTAATGAAGTCATTGCAATCTGTGAGGGGAGGAAACTGGGGATGGGGAAGGAATGGAAAATTTAGGGCCACAAAGATGCTGAGGGGCCTGGAGCATCTCCTGTGTGAGGAGAGGCTGAGAGAGCTGGGACTGTTCAGCCTGGAGAAGAGCAGCCTGAGAGGGGATCTGATCAATGTCTGCCAATATCTGAAGTGTGGGGGCCAAATGGATGGGGCCGGGCTCTTCTCGGTGGTGCCCAGTGACAGGACAAGGGGCAATGGGCACAAACTGGGACACCAGAAGTTCCAGACAAACTGAAGGAAAAACTTCTTTGCTGTGAGGGTGCCAGGGCCCTGGGCCAGGCTGCCCAGAGAGGGTGTGGAGTCTCCATCTCTGGAGATGTTCAAACCCACCTGGACACTTTCCTGTGCAACCTGGTGTAGGGACCCTGCTCTGGCAGGGGGGTTGGACTGGAGATCTCCTGAGGTCCCTTCCAACCCCACCATCCTGGGATTCTGTGAAAATGATTTTTTGTGCTCTCAGTGACCCCAATCCTTTGCAAATAAATGTTATGTTGGGTGAGACATCCTTAAAGGAGTTGAGGCTCTCAGAGGTATTCTTGATTGCTTTTCACAGCTCTCCCAAGAGGAATTCATCTGTGTACACCATCTGCCAGGCAAATTATTCCCATATTTTCCTTTTCAGCCCACACATTGGGATCTGCCCACTCTCCATTCACAAGATGGGCCTTGTGTTGCCTCTTCCTTTCACTTCTGTTCTTGAGCTACAGCCACAGCAAAACCAAGGCAGAGAACCACCTTTCCTGAGCTGTAGATAACTGTTCCAGCATGCAAGGCTGATGTATCCTCAGGCTGAAATAGGTTGACAATGAACAGAACTGGCTCAAAACAAACAAACAAACAAAAAATCCAGAATGAAACTTTGCTCTTCCCCTTCCTACCCCATCCTTTCATCTCACCTTATCCTGATAACTTGCAAACTTTGTGAGGACAACTGAACCACAAATAAATATCAAAATAGCAGAATACTCCTTGATGGAGAAATCTATGTCAGATAACATTGTTGGGGTTTTCCATGGAAAATTTGCTTGTAGGCTGCTAATGAGAGCAACTCCCTGCTCACAGATGAGTCACCTTCAGCAAGCAAGTTTTACACATCAAATAGCATCAGTCAGGAAGCTTTTTTGCATGGCAAAACTCACTAATTTGTGGTTCATTCTGCAGTGGATTCACTAAAGATGGTGCTTCAATGGTGTTATTGCCATTGCCCTCTCTCCATCAGAAGCTCATAACCTTCAATAACAAACACTACCCTCACATAAAAAAGTCCTACCTGCTCTCCCACTGATCACTTTTGTACTTGTGCAGATGCCTTCTTTTGCATTTTCAGTGTCATTTCTCCCCTGAAAAAGAAAAAAAAAAGAAAAAAAGCAGTAACTTTCTACATCCTTGATCTCTGGTAGATGTTTCTGTTCCAGAGATCCTTGTTTTACTGGTGTTGTCTCAAGACTCGGCAGGATGGCTGATTTTTAATCAGCCTAGCAAGTCACTTGGGTCTCTTAGTACCTTGCAGAGATTTACTTTAGGATTTTCAGTTTTGATGAAAGCACAAGTGGGAAGGAGCAAAGCTTCCGCTCCCTTTGTAATTAATCACAGGTTAAAGTGTTATGTGAATTATCCAGGCCTCAGGAGAGACATCACTTTCTGAATTTTCAGCAAAGCACACAACTTAAGACATACTTTGCTTTGTGTATTTGGCTAATAGAAGCATTAGTCACTGAGCTGGAGAGCTGGAGATTGGTTTTAATTATTTTTTTTTCCCAAAGTTTAGAAGTAACCTTGATAATCTGTAGAAGATGAATTTCTGACATGAGCTCTACCTTAATAACTTGGAGAACTTGCTACTACATAAGTTTATACATCATGGCAATTTGAAAATTCAACAGAAAATTCAAATATAATTGTGTTTTCCAAACCAAGCACTCAGATTTTGTGGTGTTTTTTTTAAAAAGGGGGTGGGTGGGAGAGTCACTGAGCACATTGCTTTGCAGTGAAGCATATGGGTGAGGGTAGCACTCCAGCCAACTGCAACTCCTGCAAATTCCTCAACAAATATCACCACAGCTTTTAACATCCTTCCCTGCTAGGACTCCAGACTCCTCTCATTGTTCACACCACGGTAAGAGACAATTGGTTAATATCTATCACTATCATAAGCAATCCCTCAAAAGGTGTTAAATGTCCCATATGTGCCTGTTTCACAGATCCTAATGAGATTGTCTTCGTTTTCTTTCTTATGAAGAACTTTTAAATTCAAATAAAAGTCTACTGAAATTTAAAAAAAAACAACTTTGAAAAATAATTTGACTGAAATAGTAATTTATTTCATTAGAAGTCATAGGAGCAAAAGAATCTTAGAATTGTTTGGTTGGAAAAGACCTTTGAGATCATTGAGTCCTGCTATACCTGTCCTCTGCTGACCCAGATCTCTGAGCACCTCATCTACCTGGCTGTTAAATCCCTCCAGGGGTGGGGACTCCACCACTGCCCTGGGCAGTTCCAGTGCCTGAGAACCCCTCAGTGACAAAATCTTTCCTGACATCCAGTCTGAACCTCCCTTGGCCCAAGAGGAATGAGTCCAGCCATGGACCACTCTTTGCTACAGGAGCAAAGCCATTGCCTGCCCTGTTGTCGTGCCATGGGCAGTGCTCCCCAAAATGGGATCTGAAGGGAAACAACTACACCAAGGCCTGAAATCCCTCTGGAGAAGGAAGGAACAGTGAGATGGTCAGTGAAGGTAATCACAGAGGTACATAAGGCAACATATAAAATGGCAAAAAGCATTGTTTTTGGTAACAGAACAAAGTTCAACCCCTCTTAACCATTTTCTGTTGTGTTTACACCCAGCCAGACAAACCAGCCTCGGCTGTTTCTGGAGGGTAACAGCAGCAACACATGTCCCTTTAGGGAACTGAAAGTGCAAAACTGTGTTCCCACCAGCCCTGTGGAATGATGTGCTACCTACCTCTGACTTCTTAAAAACTGCCAGTCAGAACTGACACAGAGACTCCAATCTGCCAGTTTGTTCTCTTGCATAGCACAGAGTCCCAGCATGGTGGGGGTTGGAAGGGACCTCAGGAGATCTCCAGTCCAACCCCCCTGCCAGAGCAGGTTCCCTACACCAGGTTGCACAGGAAAGTGTCCAGGTGGGTTTGAACATCTCCAGAGATGGAGACTCCACACCCTCTCTGAGCAGCCTGGCCCAGGGCTCTGGCACCCTCACAGCAAAAAAGTTTTTCCTTCAGTTTGGCTGGAACTTCTGGTGTCCCAGTTTGTGCCCATTGCCCCTTGTCCTGTCACTGGGCACCACCCAGAAGAGCCCGGCCCCATCCATTTGGCCCCCACACTTCAGATATTTATAGACACTGATCAGATCCCCTCTCAGGCTGCTCTTCTCCAGGCTGAACAGTCCCAGCTCTCTCAGCCTCTCCTCACACAGGAGATGCTCCAGGCCCCTCATCATCGTTGTGGCCTCCTCTGGACTCTCTGCAGAAGATCCCTGTCCTTCTTGAACTGGGGAGCCCAGACCTGGACACAACACTCCAGATGTGGCCTCACCAGGGCAGAGCAGAGGGGGAGCAGAACCTCCCTTGACCTGCTGGTCACACTCATCTGAATGTCCCACAGGAGACCATTGGCCTTCCTGGCCACAAGGGCACGTTGTTGGCTCATGGTCAACTGCTCACCCACCAGCACTCCCAGGTCCCTCTCTGCAGGGCTGCTTTTCAGCAGGTCACCCCCTAACCTGTCCTGGTTCCTGGGGTTATTCCTCCTTAGGAAAAAATTCAAGAGCCATTTTAGAATCCCTGGTTGTTGGTAAAAAAAATGAAATAATAAATCTTATTATGTGACTACAGGTTCAAATAGATCAACAAAAAACTTCTGAGAAGAGAAACATTTCAGAAAACTGTTCAAGAAAAGAAAAAATCCCCCCCATGACTGATGCATTATGCTGTGTTAACAGAGCAGAGGAGCAGCCCTCTTCCTCTCTTTCCCCTTTCCCATCACCAACAGGTTTTTTATTTCATCATACTTTCTTCTGAAATTGTTTTCAACCACAGAAAAGGCACAAACCCTGACAATAATACCTGAATGGAATTTCAAACAGTGAAGCATGAAATGCAGAAATATGGAAACACTTTGTCTTTCAAACCCTATTATTTCACTAGATTGATTGGTTTATGGGAGGAATTTAACAGATTATCTTAATTCAGTAATACCAGGTCAAGTCCCATGTTTTAAGGTTGTTTAAGAAGGTTAAATAAAAAGGAATGTAAACCAGCTACAGCTACATCTGATATCTCTGGAGAGCTCCAGACATACCTAATGGAAGAACTTGGACCCCAGTGAATATCAATAATTCTACTTTATTTTTAAAGAAAGAAACATTAAAAATACAGCAATCACACTTTTCTTAACGGACTGTTATAAAGTGACAATTAAAAATGTCCCATTGCATCATAGCATGGCTTAAATCATGTTTCAGAGTCTGTCTGAGTAGCTGAGGTTGTTCTGGAAATTATTTGTTCATTGCAATAAAATCTAAGATTTCAAATGTTGTTTTATACTAGTAAAATAATAAAATATTTTTGTTGTTTTAAAACTAAAATTTTAAAATTTTATTATTTAAAATTTTATTATTTTAAAAATTATTTTTTCTGTAAATGCTGTTAGAATAGACTAAAATTTTCTAATGGAAAGCTACATTCTAAATGAATTTTTTAATTCATGGAAATACTGGAGAGTGATGGAAATTTCCAGGTTTGTCCATTTCTATTACTTTTGTCCTGGTTTCTCTAGGAGAGAACTAATTTTCTTCTCAGTAGCTAGAAGAGCGCTGTGTTTTGGTTTCAATGTGGGATTTGTTGTAAGAACATTGATACCATACTGATGTAGGCAGATGAAGGACATTTCCAACCTGCCCATGTTTCACTGCTCTGCAGGTGCAAAGGACAGGGGAGGGCACCATAAGATGAGCAAACCCAAACGGCCACTTGGATATGGCAACGGGATATTCCACATCGTATAACGTCTTGGTCAGGGTAATAAGGAGGGTCAACCAGAGTGTTGGCTCTCTTAGGGATTTCTCAGGATGTTGTTTTCTTCTGGGATTGCAGTTTTGGTATTGGGAGTGTCTCTGCTCTGGGATTGCTAGCCAGAGAACGGGCTGGGCATCGCTCAGCAGATGGTGAGCAGTTGCACTGGGCATCGCTCATTTGTATAGAATTTCAGACTGGTTTGGGTTGGAAGGGACCTTAAAGCTCATCCAGTCCCAACCCCCCTGCCAGCAGCAGGGACACCTTCCACTAGACCAGGTTGCTCAAAGCCTCATCCAACCTGGCTGAGAACACTTCCAGGGAGGAGCAGCCACAGCTTCTCTGGCCAACCTGGGCCAGGGTCTCACCACCCTCACACCAAAGAATTTCTTCCTCACATCTCAATTTCCCCTCTTCCAGTTTAGAGCCATCACCCCTTGTTCTGTCACTCCCTGCCCTTGGCCAAAGTCCCTCCCCAGCCTTCCTGGAGCCCCTTCAGGTACTGGGAGGCCACTGGAAGGTCTCCCTGGAGCCTTCTCTTCTCCAGGCTGAACAGCCCCAACTCTCTCAGCCTGTCCTCACAGCAGAGCTGCTCCAGCCCTGGCATCACCCTCGTGGCCTCCTCTGGACTGGCTCCAGTAGCTCCATGTCCTTCTGCTGTTGGTGGCCCCAGCACTGGAGGCAGCACTGCAGGGGGGGTCTCAGGAGAGCGGAGCAGAGGGGCAGAATCCCCTCCCTGGCCCTGCTGCCTATGCTGCTCTGGGTGCAGCCCAGGACACGGTTATTGGCCTCTGGGCTGTGAGTGCACATTGCTGGCTCATGTTGAACTTCTCGTCCACCACCACCCCCAAGTCCTTCTCTTTAGAGCTGGCCTCAAGCCACTCATTGCCCAGCCTGTGTCTGTGCTTGGATTGCCCTGACCCAGATGCAGGACTTTGCATTTGGCCTTGTTGAACTTCATGAGGTTGGCACAGCCCCACCTCTCCAGCCTGTCAAGATCCCTCTGGATGACGTCCCGTCCCTCCAGTGTGTCAACCTCACCACTCAGCTTGGCGTCATCGGCAAACTTGCTGAGGGTGCCCTCGATCCCACATTATTATTCTGTTATTACTGTTGTTATCATTATCATTTTAATTATTATTTTATTTCCATTATTAAAATGTTTTTCTCTCAACCCATGATTTTTCTCACTTTTACCTTTCTGATTCTCACCACTGGGGGAGGGTGAGTGAGCAACTGCCTGGCGTTTGACTGCCAGTGAGGCTAAAACCACCACAACTTTAAAAACAACAACAACAAAAAGGAAGAACGAGGAAGATCGGTTTTTCCAGCAGACAACTTGGGCTTTAAAAAAAAAAAATCAGCATTAACTGCTGGTAAGAAAATTATTCACTGTCTCCAAAATGTATTTTTGCTTCTCGTGTTGCTATGATGATAGCAAAAATGGTTACATTACAACAGGACCTTCAGGTCCTAGAGTTTACAGACTTCTTGCTACTCTTACCTTACATCCACTTTGCCCTGAAGTTGGCTGGGCTGCCAAGGGAAGATGGGGCACAAAGGAGCAGTTAAATCATTTCTCTCCTGGGCTCAGGACAGATGTTTAAATACCTCAGGAAGTACGTTCCCTTTTGGAGTGCTCATCGTAACGGCGTGTTTGGACTACGATTTTCATACACATTTCATGATTACAACACCAGCTGATCCTGTAAGTGTCAGTGTGGGGTGTGGGGGCTTTATCTCCTCACCAAAAGGTAACAGTGACATGTTCCTCAGCTTCAAAAAAAAAGAAGATATTGGCCAACTAGGTAAGACAATGTGGTTATCATAGTTCTTGGTTTATTTCCTTTTTGTATAAACTTGTCTATCCCATTTATCTACCTATAAATACTATCTTCCTATCCTGTGATGAACATTTGAAGGCCCTTTACCTGCAAGACTTGCAGTGAAAGTGATTACTTCCAGTTCATTTCCACGAATGACACCAGTTCACTTCCATGTGTGGCATGGAGCTACGTGCCGACATGAACACCTTTGTTTCTATTTGTCTTCTTTCTCTTTGTAAAGCCTAAAATCCATCTGTTGCTTCATGTATTCCTGAAAAGACACAAGTTGTGCAACCTACCCTGAAGATTCCAGCAAGGTCAGATCACCTCTGAACCCTGTTTTACGAGGCCTAGGCAGAGGAGATGGCACGGGAGTGTCACAGTTGGAGCCCAAGGTTGCAAGGGTGCTGGGATCTCCCACCCTGGACTGGAAAACCCAAGCAATGGAGACCACCTTGGTGCAGGTGAATGGCTGCAGGCAGCTAAATGTGGGTTACATGAGGTTTCAGGAAGCTTTTGCAGCCTATGGTGAGCTCTGAGCTAGCTAATTATAAAGCAAATTGGTTTAGATCTTTACGGTAATAATTGGTAGATCTTTATGGATCTACAACACCAGACTATGTTGTAGACACCCTCTCAGTTTCATCTGATGCCTAAAGGTCATTTACTGCATGAAGGCTGCTTTATGACTCATATTTCTGGCCAAACCTAGCTAAATGGTTACTGCAAGTGTGTTGGTCATCTTGGAAATGCAAAGTGACTCGTTTTGACTGGCTTTATTGTGGGTCATTCTAGGTACAGTTATGTTTGATGAATCCATTGTTTCCAGAAGGAATAAAAGCTATTTTGAGTTGCATCTCCTCCCAAGCAGATGCCAGCAAACAGTGAGGCCAGAAAAATGATGTCTCAGGTTGAAAACTTCAGCTATTTCACTTTACACAAGTACCCTTGGAGACACTGAATCCAGTCGCTGTTGGTACTGCTCACCCACCTCCCAACGGCCACAGGTGAATCAACCGGTTCCCAAAGTCTGGGACAAAAAGAGAGTTGAAGGCTGATTGCCCTTCTAAAGAGGGAGCTTGGAAACCACAAGCTGTCATGCAAGTTTTTCCAATATATTCTGTTTCTTCCTCTGTTTGATATGCCCAGGAAAAAGAGATGCCTTCTGGGATGCATTTCCAGCACAACAGAAAACCTGGACTTTGTACTTACCAGAGTAATGCAAATAAATGGAACTATTAAAAGTGTGTTTCAACTTTTCAAGTTGTCCAGCACGATAAAAAGAGCCAAATATCCCCATAAGTTAAATCACCATTTGTTTTCTGGAAGAATAACTTGCAGTATTTTTTCCACAAAGAAGTCTGTATAAATTTCTCTAATCCTCTTTTTTTTTTAGGAGCTGCTTTTTTCCACCTGCTTCCATTTTAATGTGTCCTCAATCTCAGTTATTTTTACTTCTAGTTCTAAGAGGCAAATAACTGGGCTGAACAATAGCTCTTCCTTTCACAAACAAAAAGATGATATTGCTAGTGGAAGAAAACTTAGAAAATTGCCAGAGAAATCAAATCTCAGCAAGTGTTTTCATTTGTCAAATTTGCTCAGCAAGTAGCGAGTCCTCAGTAAAGAAAACACAACCCATAAAAGCAGCATCAATTATGGCTGAGTGTAGGCACTAGGCTGTGTTGGTTAATTTTGGCATATTGGAAAATGGTGATTGCACCCCCTCCATCAGCAGGGAGGAGGGAGTTTAGGGGGACAGGGAGGATCCCCGTCCCTTGCTGGGAGCTGGGGAAGTCTGTGAAATTCATTAATTTCAGCTGAAATAATTCATACCACTGACTTAGTGGAGATGGAGCAGCTGAGGCTTCAGGAAAACACGAGGGAGGAAGATGCTTTGTTAATTGTGCATTAGTTCCTCACACAGATCCATCCTTGATGACCTTTTGTCCCCTAGTTGGTTGGCTCTCTGCAAAGTGCATTATCTTCATCCCAGCCTTGAGCCCTTCAATGCAAACGTTGGTGCTGATGCTGCTTTCAGACATGCATGCATTCCTTCCCCTCAGAGGAGAACATCAGCCAGGACTGAGAAATCAGAAAGAAAATGTGAGTAAAATGCATGTTTTCCAGCCCAGCTCCCTCTAATTAGCTGCTTAAGGCCACATACCTGATCTCACATCTAGGAAAAGTCATTAGTAGGGTGGCCAAATCCATAAGAGTCATGCACAGAGTGTGTGAATCCGTGACAGTCTAAAATACTACTCATGTATTATATGAAGTCATGCTGAACAATTGAGATTTATTTAGAGTCCTTTGCTTCTCACTCTTGTAAATCAGTAATATTCTATTTCAACATAGAAAAAATGAAATAAAAGGAAAAGAGGAAGGAAGCTGATGGCAAGGGTCTAATTGAAAAGAAGACAACAGAAAGAGGTGGGACTAGGAGTGGGAAAGACAAGAATTAGGGACTTGTAAATTCTGTAAATTCACAGAAATTGTAAGAGAGAGGGAGAGAAGCCCTAAATAGAAAGCAAGGAAAAATAGTAAATATGTAGATGGAAATATACAAAAAAATCTTAGGAAAGCTCAAAAGTTCAGTAGATTTTTGAACATTTGTTGCTTAAATTTAAGCTAAAAAAAATCAGGGGCTTTAGCTGTGCCCGACTAGTCCTTTCAGAGCATATCTTCATTCTCCACATTCTTTCTTTAAATTCATCTTCATAAAGCTGAGCTCAGGCCCTTTGTTAAAACACACACACGTGGCTTCCAAAGTGCCATCAAGCAAATGCTGGAAGCCAGTCTCCTCACTCTAAAGCAGAACAAGAATATCTACAATAGATGGCTGGGACAATGAAAAGCAATTTCTAACTGTTCCAAACATCCACTCATCCACACTGGAGGTGCAGGCTGCTGTTAGAATCACAGAATCCCAGACTGGTTTGGGTTGGAAGGGACCTTAAAGCTCATCCAGTCCCAAACCCCCTGCCAGCAGCAGGGACACCTTCCACTAGACCAGGTTGCTCAAAGCCTCATCCAACCTGGCCGAGAACACTTCCAGGGAGGAGCAGCCACAGCTTCTCTGGCCAACCTGGGACAGGGTCTCACCACCCTCACAGGAAAAGAATTTCTTCCTCATATCTCATCTAAACCTGCCCTATTCCAGTTTAGAGCCATTTCCCCTTGTCCTGTCATTAACTGCCCTTATATAAAGTCCCTCCCCAGCCTTCCTGGAGCCCCTTCAGGTACTGGGAGGCCACTGGAAGGTCTCCCTGGAGCCTTCTCTTCTCCAGGCTGAACAGCCCCAACTCTCTCAGCCTGTCCTCACAGCAGAGCTGCTCCAGCCCTGGCATCATCGTTGTGGCCTCCTCTGGACTCATTCTAACTGGTCCATGTCTCTCTTGTGTTGAGGGCTCCAGAAATACCAATTGAAATACTAAGACTTCTAGGATGCATCATATGTTGAAATATTCCAATGGCATTGTTTCCAGGAGAGGTATCTTGATGTGCTAGAAACGAGCAGTATGCTCACCACTCTCCTCAGCTGTGGTAATCCACTTCACACTGACCTTCAGATCCAATTAATTTGCAGCTAATGGAACACTATGTTCAAAGGAATTCTGAGTATTACTTGAAATTCCCAGATGACGCTGTTAGCCAGCGATCCTGGCAGGATTGATAAGCAGCACGAGCACGGGGGCTACTGGTGGTGCATAATTGAGTTGTGCTTCTAACATATGATGCTTGTATTTTGCACACAAATTATATTTTCAGTTTCTTAAAAGGGTTAGGGTGGGATTTTTTTTTCCCTTTGGTGCAAAGGTCTCTGTGATATTTCTTAACATAAAACAATCTCATGAAAGCTTATTGGCTTGACTCTGAAATGACCCCAAACATCTTGGTTGCTCCAGATCTAACTCCTCCTCTGAGTTTGCTTTGCTGCTGAGAGCCAGCAGTGAGGTTGGAGTCCATTGTAAGGCAGGAAGTAGACTTCCTCAAGGCTTACTCTTAGGGAAAACTTGGTGTTCGAGATGTGATACTTCCTCAAGCTGCACGGTTTGGGCTAGGTTCTCAGTTTATCCACCTCACCTCGTGGCTGGGATCTCGAGGTAAATACAGAAGTGTCTTTTTTTTTTTCTGGCTGTGTCTATCAGCCCTCTTCTTGGGCTCCTTAAGAGGAGGTGTGTGATGTGCCACAGGATAACTGAGGGACATTGACCAATTTATACCAAACAATTTAATCTATGGGATTTAAGTCATAAGGAGAAGAAAAGTTATGGTTGTGGTGTAGCTGGACATCAGGGCTGTGCTTTTGTGCACTCCCAGCACACTTGGTGATCAATTCCCTGGGCGGGTGAGGACCTCCACAGTCCATCTCTGCATAGATGAGACTGCTTGAGATGAGACAAATTTGAGTCAATGGACTGCACTGAGACCAGGTGATTGACCAAACTCTTAGCCAGCTTCACAGGGAAGTATTTGACTAAATGTCAAAGGAGCTCACCAGAAGGGGATTATGGACTGTCCTGGAGATTCCCCCAGGCAGGCAGGTCCTGTTGTGCGTAGACCAAGTGATGCTTAAATGTCTTGATCAGTATCATAGGTGAGGACTCTGCAGTCCCAGCATCAGCCCCAGGCAGCTGCTGCTGCAGAATTGATCAAACTGCACCTAGATATTTGTAATTAGTCAGTTCAAACTGTTCCTGCAGAGTCAGCAGTGAACTGTCACACAGACCAGTCCCTTTTTTTATGTAGCTGAAGAAGCAAGGGGGTGTTTTACACCTGGTTTAAGGTAATAAATAGCAATGGATCCTGTGCTCAGTGTAGTGGTCACATAGGACCTCAAGGCAAACATCACCTGGATGACTTACTATTAAAAGGACTCTAATGCTTGGAAAGCACTTAAAGAGAGACCAGCTCCTCAAGGTTTGGGGAGTTTAATCAGATCCTGTCAGAGACACCATTGCAAGGACCTTCACAACCAACTTCCTCACCACCTGGAAAGCGATTGACCATCCTGTCTGAGATGGATGATTCCCCACACAAGCATTAACCTATTCAGAAGATCCAGCAAAATAATTCTGAGGGTTTTGTTTGCAGAGTGTTCACAGCAAAGACTGTGGTACATGAGCTCCTGTTAAATTCAGCTACTTGTTGCTCATCTCCTCAGGACGAGATCCTCTCTTTCAGCAGCAGATGGGAACAAACAATTTCTTTAGAGAAGGGCACAGCTATGGAGCTGCACTGCAGACATAAAATAAATTTCTACCATAATATTAGAGAAAGTAAGATAGAAAGATGTCTGTAGAAACCACTGTTCCCTGAGCAGAGTTGTCTCCCACACTCTGGTATTCAGAAAGATCTTCCTAAGCCACACCCTGTCCCCACACAGGAGACATGTAGCATCTCTGACAGAGCCAGTATTAACCATTCACCCTTTTTTGTCTTGGGGAAAAGGAAAAGGTGTTTTATCTTCTGGTGTGAGATTTACCCAAAGGAAAACTTGCCCTGAGTAGGAAACATTTCAGTTCTGTAGCTGCATATTTTAAACCTGCTTCCTAAGTATCTGAGTCATTATAAATCCACTGACTTCAGCAGAGCCGAGCAGAGTTATGCCCGCTATGAATCTACCTGGTCTCTCTTTTAAGCACTTCCCAAGCATTAAAGTCCTTTTAAAAGTAAGTCAGCCAGGTGATGTTTGCCCCCATATAACTCAAATTAAGACATGAAAGGTCGTACGCTGGCGTGGGGGTAAGAGGGGAACAAGGTGGGAAGAGAAAGGAATATTTCTGGGTTTTTTTCATTTCAGTGTGTCCTGTCCTCAGCCCTTTTTTGTTCTGGGTGCCCAGAGCTACCCATTCTGTAACACTCATGCTGTCATTAAAGGTTCATCAGGATTTCTAGCATATATCCTTAAGGTTGTGTTAATTGCATATTGCTTCATTAAATGGGAGCTTGGTAACCTGGGGTACTTACATGACAAAGAGCCTTAGTTAGGATCTGGTAGAAATACAATTTTGAACTATTCCTCTCTAGTCTTTCTAATGAGGTGACTGGTTTAATTTTTTATATTTTTTTTTCTTAGATAGGCTGTCAATGAAAGATCTTTCTCTTTCTAAAATCCACTTTAGACATTCAGATCTTGAAAAAAATTAGAACTGTGCATTCTTATAAATCAGTGACTTCCCCTTGAATCTGCTCTGAAATGTTTATTTTTCAAGTGATCACTGAATTGTGTTTTCCTGCTTCTTTGGGTTAAGAAAAAGAAGAAAAAGTGAAAAGCAAACTATAAAACTGAACCAAGAATGCTGATCAACTGCAGTCAATTAAAATGACTTTACCTGAGAATAAATACTTGCTCCATATCACATGAGTCTGGCTTATAGCTCTTTCATTGACAATGGAATAAGTGAGATTTTCCATTATTATTTGCTTTTCTTTTTACTTATCCATCATAAACTGTCTACTGATACCATAAATCTCTTGCCTGATAATAATATTTTTCAGTAGATACTCTTCTGAGGCCATATTAAGTGAGATATCACAGACATGACAAAGAAGACAAAAAAACCCAACAGGTATAATTCCATTTTCTAGGGGAAAATAACACTGTGATCAAGAAAAGCTTTTAGGTAGAAGCTCCAGATTTCCTTATTGAATTTTCAACCCTCAAGTTGCACGTAGAGGTTAGTGACTGAAAATTCACAGAGCCTTAAAAGAAATTTCAAGTCGAATTTCCCTGACTTCCTCTCCCCTGCAAAGAGTCACAGAGTGTCAGGGTTTGGAAGGGACCTCGAAAGCTCATCCAGTCCAATCCCCCTGCTGGAGCAGGAACACCCAGATGAGTTCACACAGGAAGGCGTCCAGGTGGGTCTTGAATGTCTCCAGAGAAGGAGACTCCACACCCTCCCTGGGCAGCCTGTCCCAGGGCTCTGGCACCCTCACAGCAAAGAAGTTTCTTCTCAAGTTTAAGCAGAACCTCCTGTGTTCCAGCTCACACCCATTGCCCCTTGTCCTATCATTGGACACCACTGAGAAGAGCCTGGCCCCATCCTCCTGACACTCACCCTTCAGATATTGATAAACATTAATGAGGTCCCCCCACAGCCTCCTCTTCTCCAAGCTAAAGAGCCCCAGCTCCCTCAGCCTTTCCTCATCAGGGAGATGCTCCACTCCCTTCATCACCTTGGTGGCTCTGTGCTGGACTCTCTCCAGCAGCTCCCTGTCTCTCTTGAACTGTGGGGCCCAGAACTGGACACAATATTCCAGCTGTGGCCTCACCAGGGCAGAGTAGAGGGGAAGGAGAACCTCTCTGGACCTACTGACCACCCCCCTTCTAATGCACCCCAGGATGCCATTGGCCTTCCTGGCCACAAGGGCACAGTGTGTCAGAACATGAGGAACACGAGGAAAAGTGAAGGAAGAATTGTAAAAATCCTTTTTGTTTTAGGGACGTTTATAGCACAAATAAAGACTTTTTTGCTTTTTCTCAGTTACACTTTCAACTCAGTTCTGAAAACCTGGGCCATGTTAAAGGAGGGCCAGATAAAGGGGAAAAAAATAAAAACTCTGTGGTCTCAGATTTACCTTGTGCAGTACCTACTGAACCAAGCAAAACAGAAGAATAAAATCACAGTCCTTAGCTCCAGGTCCTTGGTAGTGATTCTGCTCACACGGATCTGCAGCGAACTCCCTCGTTCCTCAGCAGCCTTGGCCATGCCAAGGGCTCTTGTGGCACCTGGCTCTTACAGCTTTAGTTTCAGGAGTCTTGGGAATGTCTGAGTAGATCAGTCTTGGTTTTGGTTTTGGTTTTTTTTAATAAAAATGGCCTTGCTAACTGTGATCACTGCAGAGAAAAGCTTCAAAATGGGGCCCAAGTGAATCCTAAGGTGTTCCAGATCTAATGACAAATAAAAGAGTCAGGCATGTTTATTAAATTTCATCATCCTCTGACATTTGGGCTAAGGGACATAATGACCATAAAAATAGCACTTCCAGAGCTCATGTAAAAAGAAGGCAGCTTGTTTTATGAGAAGCTGTGAGGGTACCAGAGCCCTGGGACAGGCTGCCCAGGGAGGGTGTGGAGTCTCCTTCTCTGGAGATGTTCAAGACCCACCTGGACACCTTCCTGTGTGATCTCATCTGGGTGTTCCTGTTCTGGCAGGGGGATTGGACTGGATGAGCTTTCGAGGTCCCTTCCAATCCCTGACACTCTGTGATTCTGTGATTCTGTGAAGCTAAAGACTCTTCTAGGCTCAGCTCCCACCTCAGCTGCCTGCATATCCTTGACCCTGTCCCTTACACGTGCTCTTGGTGGCATACCAGATCCAATTCTGTCAGTGTGAGTCAAGCACAAGGAGAGCAGGGTCCTGCTTAAAATCATAAACTGCTCTGCCCCAGTGCACATCCCTGGTCGTGTCAATGACCTTCCTCATCGTTACCACAGTCTCAAGACCCTTGCACAACTTTGTGGATCAGCAACAGCATTCATTGCCCATGCAGCTTATTAAATACAATCTTGGGTTTCCTCTGAGCTCTTTGCAGAGATGAGGTTTTTATCCTGCTGAGTGTAACTAAGAATGTCAGACTTCACATTGAAAACTCCATCTCCTTTTCTTCACTGTTCATAAAGTCGTGTTCAGCCGTAATCCTACTGGCCAAGGACTGGTTTTTATTGCACCCTGAACATGTATAATGAGACCTGGAGTGCAGTGAGCACCTCTAAGCATTTTTTGTGATTAATGCCAAGTGGAGAGCCACTCTGCCCCTCGGAAGCAGCGTTACCTCCGTGTGACAATTTGTGCTTTCGTTTGAGCTCTGCATCCCCCAGATACGCCTGGGAACTTGAAATTTCCACACTAACATGTTGGAACATGCTGTTCCCAACAGATTTTCTGGTCAGGATTGTACTCACCAAAGGTTTGAGCAGTTCATACATACCTAGATGAGCACCTTAATTTGATTACGCTCCTCCAGATCCCTGTATTACTCATTGTAAAACCATAATAATGCTACTTTAAATTCTCGGAGCGTCTCCACCCAGAATAATGCTTTCTGATCTCAAAGGAGTCCTGAGAGCCATAATTATGGCAATTGTCTGTGGGTGTCTGTCTCAGGAAGCAGGAGTTCTGCAGTCTCTGCAGCACAATTTCTTGGTCAACAGCACCATCTACCTCTAACAACCGAACAACGGAGAAGACCACGTTTCCTTCGCGTTCCCTTGCACCTCTAGTTTCTTTCTGCACACCTCTTAACAACTACGTTACCACAAGGTCTTTTCTGTATGTAAAGCAAGATTTGGAAACCTAGAGCCAAGGTTTTCCATGTCTATGGCTCATAAAGCACCCTGAAATGGTCAGCACAGTGTTGTTATTCGAGTCATCACCAGGAAATTGGCAGCACCGATCAGACAAGGGTAAAAACCAAGGCGTTGTCCCACCATGAGGGTGGAAATCAAGGGCAAGTACTGTACAGTAAAGATGAGTTCTGATCATCTATTTTTTTTCTGTCAGAAGACACAAGTATGTGACTCATTAATTTTTAAGACTTTTTACAGAATGTAGCTCTTCACAACGATGAACAAGGAACATTCCCCCTGGTGAAACTGCCAGGTTGAGCTGTAGGAGATGCTCCAAAAAACCAAAAAAAACAGTGGTGAGAGTGCAATACTGTAACCACAGTAATAAAACATGCAGCAATGTCTCTGGGTGGGGTTGAGAGCTGGAATAAGACTACCAGGGACCTAGGGTATGAGCTGAGCTGTCAGTGTGTGCTGCAGTCTGGGATCACCAGATGACCCATGCTAGAAGAAACGCAGATGAGCCATGTTATGTACTCAGCTACAGCAAACCTCCCTCCATAGACTGGCATGGGAACCAGTATCAACAATAATTTATTGATGTGATTAGCTGAAAAGTGGTACAAAATACCCACAGAGAGGAATAAAATATTTATTGCAGGTGTAGTATACCCATAGTATCTCCAAAGTGGCAGTGGTCATCGGATGTTTAAATGTGCGTTGTGCAAAATCCTTCTGTTATTTTGTGTGATTATGTGCTTAGAGTTCTTCCAGAGTTGGAAGAACAAAGAATTCTGGTTTTTTGCCTTATTAACATCTTTCTGAATGGTGGAGATTCTGGGGCTGGTCCTAGCTCCTTTGGTTTTCTCCATCGCTTCAAGGGTCAATAGGAAAACACAGGAAATCAGCATGAATAAGAGGTTCCTGGTGTCCTACTGAGAACCACATCCTGGATCAATGGTGAGATCCCACAGCATCAGTGAACTTTGGCCCATTGCAAACGGGAAAATGAGAAAGCCTGATCTAAAGTACCCATGAGTACATTTAGCAGAGGTCTGAACTCTTGCCCAAAATTCAATGCACTAAATAAATAATATAAAAGATGAACTTGTATCGATCTCATTAACAGTCATTTATTCATGCTCCTCAACCACCTAGATTGCAGTCATGGCTTAGTAGCCTGGTACATGAAATATGACAGATAATACAGGTTATCCCTTGCCCTCTGTTTAGTTTTTAGGCACTACTTCACTTTCTAGCCTGCAGAGAGTGTAGATGGAAAATGGACATAAACAAAATCTCTTCATGTTGCCACTTGTGTTCACAGGCATGACAAGATCCTGAGTCCTGTCAAAGCTCTGAATTGCTGTAGCCCTTCTGTAAGTCTATTCTTAGAACCAAAAAGAGGTCTTTTAAACTCAAAAGTTCAAATCAGACTCAAAATTATTGTAGTCTGTGTTTCTTAAAATAAAGACAATGCAAATGGGACAGAAAGCCAATAAAAGTGTTGGTAGAAACCTGCATCCTCTCCCCTTTGTCCCCTGTGATACTGCAGGATGAGACCTTCCCTTCAGGGCCACCATCAGTGCTGGGGCTCATGTTCCCACAAACCTGGGTTGTGCCATCCCTCTGGGCACTTAGGAAAAATCTTTTGTTCCTTCTTTTCTCAAGCCTGGCTTTGCATCTGCTCCTGTGTCTTTTCTGGAAAGGATGGGTAATTAAGTGCCTAAATATTCTTCTTTTTAAAGAATATTATTAAAAATATAAAGCCATAAAATAGTTAAGTGCTTAGGGACATTTTTTTTGACAAGCAGACTTTGCAATACAGATTAGCACAGACTGGAGGATTCCAACATGATGAAGCACAATATCTGAGTGCCTTTCAAATATTGGACCTTGCTGTGTAAGCTGGAACACTCAGCACCTCACAGGACTGGTCTGGTGGAAGGTGTCCCTGCTGATGGCAGGGGGGTTGGAACTGGATGAGCTTTAAGGTCCCTTCCAACCCAAACCAGGCTGGGATTCTGTGATTCTACGGCTGAACCACGTTTGTTCAAAATCATCCCCTAGTTCCTAGGGCCACCTGTCAGCACCCACACATCAGATGTCACCCACATATTGTACAAAGCTAAGATTAATTTTTCTTTCTTGGTGTCAGAAAGAACTTAATATACACTCTGGTTTCCTCAAAGAATGTGGTCCAGCCCCTTTTCTTCATCGTGATTGTTGTGTATTGTTTCGAATCTTGATTACATATTTTATACTTCAACCCATTCAGCACTCTGAGTGCTTTAACTCCTGAAAATGAGTAAGGAGGGCTTGTCTGCACAAGGGAGCGCAGGAGACCCCAACTGATGTTCTTTCACCTTCAACTCCCACTTCGAGTTTTCCTTTCTAACCAACACAACCTTCTTTAAAGCAGTTCTCTCCCTCCCCCACTGCTATGGCCTCAGACTTGAGGTGATTTCCTGACCACCAGCCCCAAGAGAGAGGTGCAGATGATAACCTCAACGCTTCTTTATGGGAGGATTTCTTCAGAGGAGATCTGCAGGAGTAAGAACCCTCTGCACCTACCTGTTGCCTCCTTACCTAGAGAGGTCAGGGTAAGACACAGTCTCCTTCCTCCAGCTGCTTGGTTTTGTCTCACTGAAGTGCATAACATATTTCTGTTGTAGGCACACGTGCTCTCTTTGCTCACAACCAGCCTCATCCAGTTCCCACTGTGCCCCCTGAAGAACTCGGATGTGGGAGCATCATTTCACCATACAAGAGAGTCTCTTCACCTCAAAAAAACCCCACCCCAAAATCCCCAAACCTGGAGAAGGGTCTGGAGCACAAGTGTGCTGAGTTCCCAGCTGAGGGAACTGGGGGTGTTGAGCCTGGAGAAAAGGAGGCTGAGGGGAGACCTTCTGGCTCTGTCCAAGTCCCTTGGAGGAGGGTGGAGAGAGGTGGGGGTGGGTCTGTTCAACCAAGGACCAAGGGACAGGACAAGAGGAAATGGGCTCCAGTTGTGCCCAGGGCAGTTGAGATTGGATGTGAGGAAGAATTTCTTTGCTGAAAGGGCTCTCAGGCATTGGAAGGGGTTGCCCAGGGCAGTGGTGGAGTCCCCATCCCTGGAGGGGTTGAAGAGTCGTGCAGACACAGTGCTGAGGGACATGGGTCAGTGGGGACTGGTCAGTGTTGGGTTCATGGTTGGACTCAATGAGCTTATAGATCCTTTCTAGTTGAGGTGATTTGGTGTGGTTCTGTGTAAATGTGTTCAGATTTAAGGTCCTGGTGCACTGCAGGGAGAGGATCCATCTCTCGATTACGCAGCTGCCAAAATAAATTGGAGAAAATTTAACGTGGCAAAGTATTTACTGTAACAAACTGCATCCAGCATTGCCGAGCAAACAGAAGGGGAAGAAGAAAGCTAACGAGCACGCAAAGACTGGGCTGCTCTGGGAGTTACTTGTTTCAATTCCCAGCCGCCCAGAGCCCGTTCGGAGGCGGTGAGAGCGGCGGTTATTGATCCGGCAGCGTCACACGCCAAGCAGCGGCAGGCAGGATGCGGCGGGGAGCGGAGCCGCTTGCTTTCCCCCCGGACCCGGTGAAATACAGCTCTTTCTTGCCCTGAAAAAAAAAGGTTTTATTAAAGCTGTCGACCTGCTTTAAAATAATGACAAGTGTTACACAAATCCTTAGTTTCTTATTTAGCAAAATGACAGAACCTGTGCTAATAGCACAAACTAGAATATAAAATAAATTTAAAAAATATAAAGAAATAGCACAATGGGATGAAAATGTCCAGTACTGTGGGAAAACAGAAAAAAAACCCACAAAAAATCTGATTTGCTGTTGTTATGAAGGCACTGAGAGGCATACAGCAGTAATTTGAGCATAATAGATATAAATACTGGGGATATTTTCATTTACAACAGCCTGAGCTGGGCAGGCAAGAGGAATTGCCATTTACCTCATCCCTGTACCATGTTTTAGTCCAATGTCTGTAGCCAGTTAGGAAAATTATGACAATTGTAGACAGATTCTAACAGAGCCCCAGGAAAAGGACAAAATCTTTTCACTGAGAGGAGGAGACAAAAGCTGCAGAGATTTGTCACTAGAGGTTTGCAGCCTGAAACACTGTCAGCCAGCTACTCTGCCGTGTTGCTCTCACCTCTGCAGACTCAGATCTGGAGAGTTTTCCCACTGATAAATAATGATTCATGGAAAAAAAAGTCATGTGGAGTCCTGAGAGCACTGACACCGAGTGAATAAAACCAGCCCCGACAAACACTGGTGGTTTGACCATCGTCCTGTGCTGGTCTGAGATGTCTGCACACCATGGAGCATCATGGTACCCTGGGACTCCAGAGCCTAACCTGGCAGAAGTGAGCTGCTCATCAGCATCCACGAAACATGTTCTTCCCATAACTCCCTGATTTCCATGGTGTTATTCATACTCCTACAGGACACTTTTTAATACCTTGCTGAATTAGGGCTTCAGTGCAGTGACACAAGTACCTCTGGTCGGTGAACAGTGTGAAAGCAGCCCCCTGTCCAGTGATTTCCAGCACTGACTGTAAAAGCCCATCTGCTCCCTCACTGAGCTCGTCTGTCGTGAGGCATCAAGAGGAACAGAGGAAGGTCAACAGTCTCCTGGGGGGCATTGAGAAAACCATGGCCAGCAGGTCAAGGGAGGTTTTCCTCCCACTCAACTCTGCCCTGGTGAGGCCACATCTGGAGTGTTGTGCCCAGTTCTGGGCTCCTCAGTTCTAGAGGGACAGGGATCTTCTGGAGAGAGTCCAGTGGAGGCCACAGAGATGACGAGGGGCCTGGAGCATCTCCTGTGTGAGGAGAGGCTGAGAGAGCTGGGACTGTTCAGCCTGGAGAAGAGCAGACTGAGAGGGGACCTGATCAATGTCTATCAATACCTGAAGTGTGGGGCCAAATGGATGGGGCCGGGCTCTGCTCGGTGGTGCCCAGTGACAGGACAAGGGGCAATGGGCACAAACTGGGACACCAGAAGTTCCAGACAGACTGAAGGAAAAACTTCTTTGCTGTGAGGGTGCCAGAGCCCTGGGACAGGCTGCCCAGAGAGGGTGTGGAGTCTCCATCTCTGGAGATGTTCAAACCCACCTGGACACTTTCCTGTGCAACCTGGTGTAGGGAACCTGCTCTGGCAGGGGGGTTGGACTGGGTGATCTCCTGAGGTCCCTTCCAACCCCACCATGCTGGGATTCTGTGAAATAGAGGCGAAATCAGCAGAGCATGCACAAGGCAGAGTGGCACAACCCACCCTAGGGCTTTCCATCAGCTTCAAGCTCCGTTTCAAAGCATTTGTATGACCCCAGCCATACCAGAGCACTGAGCCAGCCGTTTGAGTTGTCCTTAGGGAGCAGCTCCAGAAGGTGGTGGAACACCATCAGAAATCCACCTCGTCTGGTCAATCCATAGATGTGGAGTGGAGTTGAGTCAGTAGCTAAAGGAGATATCTACAGATAGAAGTTTTATCCATCTTCTTAAATCACCTTTTTTTCTGCTGAAGAAATAACACTGCCAAAAGCAGGAGGAGCACCTCAGCCAACAAGGCTGTGCTCCGAAGACAAAGTCCTCAAAAACCAGGACATTGTCTTCATCTGAACACATTTAGAGTTCAAGATAAGCTCCCTAGCTTGCACAAAGCTATTTACCCACACAAACATCTTCCAGCAGAAAGTGGATTTTAGTGCCTCATCTGCAAGGCTTTAGCTAAAAGATTTTCACGTTTCATTTTCCAGTTAGAGAATTTTTAGCAGCAGGAATAGTCGTGGCAGTAAATGAGTCTGCTTTCCCATCCAAAAGAACCACTTACCTGTCTAAAGTGTTTCAGGGAAAAACAGCTGCTGAAGATTCCTTTTGTGGGATTCAGAGGGATCTCTACAGGGTGGGAAAATGGGCTGACGTGAACCTCCTGAAATTCAAGAAATAAAGATTATTCCTTAAATAATTTCCTAAGGAAATAATGCAATAAAGGAAAATGCAAAGTCCTGCCCTGAGGGGTGGAATAAACTCAGTACAGGCTGAGGGCCACGCAGCTGGAAAGCAGCTTGGCAGAGAAGGACCTGAGGGTCCTGGTGGACACCGAGTTGACCATGAGCCAGCAACGTGGCCAGCGGTGTCTGGGGCACTGCCAGCAGGTCGAGGGAGGTGATCCCTCCTCTCTACTCAGCACTGGTGAGGCTACACCTGAAGCACTGTGTCCAGGTCTAAGCTGCACAGTACAGGAGAGACATGGACATACTAGAGAGAGTCCAGTGAAGGGCCACAAATAAATCAAAGGCATAAGAGGCAACAGACACGAGCAGTAACAAAGGAAATTGTGATTAGGTAGGGTCACATGGCAAAAAAAAATCAAAAATCCATCATACTGATCAGCTTCACAAAATGTCTCCACAGGATTAAAGACTCTGCTGATGGTCACCAAACTTTTCTAAAACTCTTTCCCAGGTTTTGGGTTTTTTCTACTTGATTCTTACATCTCTTTTAAAAATTTGCCCCAATGGATCTGATTTTATAAAAGCCACAAGAACAGCATTAGGGTGAAACTGATCCTTTTTAGAAACAATTCCTCCTAATCTTCTCAGTCACCTTCCTTTGTGACCACAGGAAGAACTGCTCAATGCTTATCCAGGTGCAATGCTTCTCTGGGACATTTTTGTCTCAACTTTGTAATGGAAGGGGTACATTTGGATATTAAATCAAAACCAACACATTTTCCAGCTGAAGTGGATGAGGAGCTTCAAACACAGCAATCTCTGCTTTCTCACTTCGACCTTGACCTGTATGTGCCTTAAACACAATCTTTCCTTGTTATACACCGAGGCACACCCCAGCCTGTTTCTATCAGACAGGAGTCTCGTGGTGTGATGGAAACCAGCCTGAGTTTTGGAGAACAGTGATATAAGGTACCCAACAGTAAAATTAGATCAGGCACCAGACTAAGAAGAGCAGTTGAATAACTGGAATGCAAAAACAACAACATTTTCAAGAGCAAAGGAGAATGTGTTTGCCATCATTTGTCACGTTCTTCTCCACGTGAATTTTCAATATTTTTTATACCTTTGCACATTAAAAAAAAAATCAAATTTCTGAAATAACTCAGAATTGTTCCTTTTGCACTTTAGGAATAAGAGGATTGACACTCTCACTTGCACACAGCCCCTTCTATCCTTTAATATCCAGCAATGTGAATAAGGGAGAAAAAGCAAAATGTGAGTTTTCCAAGCAAATCGCATTGAAAAGGAATGGGGGTTTTATCACTTAAAATTGTGCTAGAGCTTCATTTCAAAATCCCTTTGTTTTTCTCAGGAAAGACACTCAGAAACAGCCTGTATTAGCACTAGATATTCCATTCTCTGACAGAACCAGAAGCTTTTAAAATGAAAATATAAAAAACCCAACGTGAACATAGAATTAAACTGGTTAAAGGTAGGTGCAGTTACACTCACAGCCGTAATGAGTTAAATGAGTTCTGATTTAATGTCCTGCCTTTGCACAGTCTTGACTCAAAACCAGTAGAAGATGCTAGTTATGAATATTTCAGTTTAATTTGGGCTCGTCAGGTGACAAATTGCCTGAGGAAGCCACAAGTACCTGCTCAAAAGACAAAGACTCACACAGACCCTACAAAGGCGACTCCCCGAACGGTGCCCGGCTCTCATTACCGGTGCTCTCTGCGTTTCTCTCCCTTCAAAGCTCAGAATACCAATCAGCTTTAATGGTTGGAAAGAATTATTCAGCCTGTTTAATAAAACTGCCTCCAAGCCACTTATAGGCTGTGACAAAGTTTTCTAATTAAACAGTTTCATTAAGCAGCAGAGCAAACCTTTCTAAATCCCAACGCTACCAGCTCAGGGGCTGAGCCTCCTCCCACTGAACTCCAGAAGAGCAAGATCCCTGTGTTTACATTTCTCCCTGTTTGGGAGATTTTAGGAATCAATAAGCAAAAGTTATTCTAAGTCTCAAAAAACCATGCATTCTCTTTGGGATTCTCTGGGCAAATTACTTATTGATTTTTTTCCCCAGCACACACTGCTGATTTCCATAGGTCTCAGGTTGTTTGGGGGCTTTTCTGGCATCTTGTCATGTAATCATAAAATTTTTCCTCTGATAATATGGATAAAACCCCAGATTTATAATGTGTTTGAGTCAATATAAACTGAGGCTGCCTCAGAACACCAAGGTTATAAGGTTACTGTGGCTAGAGAGTATATATCATTGCTAGATGCATGTCCATCACTTCAGAAGAGCCCAGGTGGAGACACAAACCCCTGAGATGGACACAGCCCTAATGTAAAGGCAGGCATGGAAGGGAGGAGGGTGGCCCTCCTGCTAGTTGAATGATGAAGGCCTTTGAATAGAAGAGGCTTAAGCCCTCTGCCTCTCCCAAGCCCCATCTCAGGCCATGTTGTGGTCTCCATAATGTGCCATCATTCCCATCTGCCTTCCCATATGTGCCATTTGCTCCTTGAGGTGAGCCCTATCTCCAGCCCACCTGCCAAGAAGCCAATGCCACTGAAGGAGGAGTGGATTAGCCCCCTCATTAAATTAAGTCTCTGCTACTCTTATCCCTCTTCATTGTATATGGCCAGAACCAGAAGTCCTGGAATGTCATAATGAAGTGTCCACTACAACCTTCTTCTGATCCAAAGTAAAACTGAAAGGATTAAAAAAATTCCCCACACTGTGAGAAAGTTGACTCCTGCTGAAATGTCATGGTTGTTCTTGCAGAGGTGAAAGGCCAAAATTCCTGTGGTGTGAGTCAGGAAAGCCCCAGGAACACCCAGATGCAGCTCATGGGCAATTCCCCACCCCTTCATGAGCAAACCTTCTGGAACCAGCTATCAGGTCAGCACTCAGTCGCTCCCTCCACCTGTCTCCAACACACCTGTAGACCTGTTTGTGAGAATTTTCAACCACATCACTGACACATGGTGGTTCTGTATTCCAAAGCCATGCACCACGTGTCTCCCACCCAGCCCTTTGAGAAGCCCAAGGAAAGCCCTCAGAAGGACTGTTGTCAGGCAATTGCATATGAAATAATGAGAGTGGCAATCTAGAAACCTTGAACACTCCAATTAACCTTCCAGGAGAGGGTCTCCTCTTCTCTGTATATTTAAAATGAATGGCAATGGCACACAGGTCAGTGGCAATCTCCCCGGTAGGCAGGGACCTCTGGGTGACCCAGGGAGAAGGTTAAGGCTGCAAGTGAGTGTGTGTAATAGGTTGACAGAAGCATGTCCTCCCTCGTCTGCCAGTGCTCAGCATGAGTGAGGAGATGTCCTGGTTTTAGCTGAAACCATCACAGGACACTACCACCCATCTGGTGTATCAGTGTTGCATCTTCCCATCACATTCTTCCAAGTTGGGTGCAAAACACCCATTTTCATTTCCCTTAATTCTTTCATCAGGAAAAATCTACCAAGTTTTTGCCAGCAAGGACAGTCCATGCTTAAGGAGATTTTTTTTTTTCACTTTCCTCATCTAAAAGCAAAGCAAAAGGACATTTTTTTTCCCATAACAACATCTTTGGAGTGGCCCTCCAGCAATTGTGTGCCTACTCTCTGCAGATTGCTTTATCTAGAGAGAGCCTGTCACATAGGGAGAGCTAATGGATCAGACAGAAGCAAGCTGCAGCGACCCACACACTCAGACATATAAATAATATAGAGTATGAGATGTTTGTGTGAGCACAGAGATTTCTGGAGGGCACTTCAATATTTGGTTTACATCTCCAAGTAAATACAGTTCCTTAAACAGCTGCCTCATGTTCCCCAGCTGTTTGTAAATATAAAAATAAAGTGACATGTGCTTCTAAACAACTAGTAAATTATATATCTAGAACAAAAAATCTAGCAGCTTTACTCAGATTTATACCACGGTGAAAACTTCAGCCAGAGTGGAGAATCACAATGTGCAGCAGGTGGAAAATCCACTTGCTTCCCTGCTAACGACCCAGCTGGAGCCTGAGGTGGGAAGAGGTCACACTTTGCTGACCCCTCCCAGCAGCCAACCCCTGGGAAATGGCAGCATCAACCCCAAGCTGACGCCCTGCAGAGCATCAAGCTGTGGTGGAGCATCCCGCCCTCCAGAGGACCATGGAGCTGAAGGAAGTGATCCCAGAAGCAGGCTGGGAGGCAAGAGACTGATCCCCACAACACCTTACCATCGCTGCCTTATCACAGAATCACAGGATCACAGAGTGGTGGGGTTGGAAGGGACCTCAGGAGATCTCCAGTCCAACCCCCCTGCCAGAGCAGGGTCCCTACACCAGGTTGCACAGGAAAGTCTCCAGGTGGGTTTGAACATCTCCAGAGATGGAGACTCCACAGCCTCTCTGGGCAGCCTGTCCCAGGGCTCTGGCACCCTCACAGCAAAGAAGTTTTTCCTTCAGTTTGTCTGGAACTTCTGGTGTCCCAGTTTGTGCCCATTCCCCCTTGTCCTGTCACTGGGCACCACCCAGAAGAGCCCGGCCCCATCCATTTGGCCCCCACACTTCAGATATTGATAGACATTGATCAGATCCCCTCTCAGGCTGCTCTTCTCCAGGCTGAACAGTCCCAGCTCTCTCAGCCTCTCCTCACACAGGAGATGCTCCAGGCCCCTCACCATTTTTGTGGCCCTTCATTTCTTTCTTATTGATTTTTCCCTTCCCAGTTGGTCTCATCTCCAAATGCCTCAGCAAAATGCCACTGAACATCCCACATCACCTACAAGTCCCTTCACAGGGGTCCCGTGGACTCTCCTAGTCCCCTGAAACCCTCTGTGACCTCTCCCAGCCCTACTCCATCCACTCTCTGTCAGGGATCTATTGCATCCTTACTGCAAAGCTGACATTTTGCATGGGCTGCTGAGAAGCCTTGAATTACTACTTCTGGTTTCTGGGGGGTTTTGGGGTGGTTTTTGGTGGGGTTTTTTTACATGGTATTCACTGATCTGAAGGAAGCTGAGTTTGTAGGTTTACTTTTAATTCCTTGGCCCTATATGTATGAGATTAGGAAGGGCTTACACACCTGAACAGTCTGGTTCTTTCCACCTATAGCAATTGTGATTAAAAAAAAAGATATAAACCTTGCTTGATCTGATTTTGATGATATTAAAACAAACTCATTTGGAGTGGGCTGACTTGTCAAGCTATCTAGACTGTTCCCAAGCCTCCTCGTTATTTACCACTTCATCAGCCCTCTGTCATCGCTACGCTCTATCTGCAATGAGTTTGCACTGCTTCTAGATAAAAATACTGAATAGCTTCTGCCTACTCCTAATCTGTGCAAACCCCAGTGATGAGGGAGGGTAAAAAAAGAGAAAATAATAAAATCTGATGGTTATTCTACAGTAACTACATTTTCAGTTGTGTCAGTCAATTTTTAATCCAATTAATGTGAACTTCCCTGATATGGTATCACTAATTCTTTCATGGAATGTCATGCAAACTAGGTTAAATGTCATACAAAAGTCAACTGGACTAAGTAGATCAAGATCACCACCTCCTCTACCATGTAAATTTGTAATCTCATCATGATTAAACAAGTCTTGCTTGGCAAGAGCCTATTTCTGCAACCCGTGCTCTCTGGTGTTCATTCTGTTCCCATCCTCTCATTAACTGAATACCATATTAGATCCACAACTGGTGTCATGCTGACCAAGCTGGAACTATTCAGGTCATGTGTAGACTTTGGTGTGGAGGCTTGCTCTTTTAAAATGTTGTGTTGCCATTTCTGAATCACTATTAGAGATTTTTACCATCTTCATCTACCAATGGACCTGTACCACCACAAAGGTTTCTTCTTCCAAAGCTGCATACGAAAATCCTTCTGCAAGGTGTGGTTCTTCCTCAGTACAGTTAGATTTTGTATCATATTGCCAGCTAATTTCCCTTTTTGTCCCTTTTTACATTGATTTTCTTTCTTTTTATTTCTAACTTTTTCCTTCAGTTCTCCACTGAACCAGAATGAACTTTATGCTAGAAGTGGTTCTCTTTTTTTCTCCCTCCCCTCACTGTGTCATTTTGGTGGGAAGGCCCTCGAAGCTCCAAAACCCATCCTCATTTTACTCTTTCAGCTTTTCCTTCCAACAGACTTTTATCTTTTAACTTCTTCCATTTTAAGGAATTTACCTTTTTGAGGCATGAAGTACATATGGACTTGCCTCCTGTCTACATCAACTAGAATCTTGGCACAGTTGGTGTTCTTTAAGGAACCAGTAACTTCCATTTCACAGACTGATTTATCTTCATTCCTCATAAAAAGTCCAAATTTACATCGTGGAAGATGCAATGACTTCTAGAAGACTGCAGGAGACAACCAACACGTCATCCAGCTTAAAGAAGACTTTCTTTTTGCCATAGGGTATTACTGAATCATTCTTCAGTGCATCATCTGTTGGCATTTCTCAGAGACAGGAAAATGAGCTGGGTTGTCCACACGTCTGAACCTGAAAACACAGTGATTTCTTCTAGTCTGTGATTTGGAAATGGAGAAGTTTTTATTCATTGCATGGTCATTATCTATTTAGATAACCCAGCAGATAAATCATTAACACCCAGAAGGTGTGCAAAGGTGTTCTCATGGAAAGCAGGCACTTGGTTAAAATAAATTTCTGAAATTCCAGGCTCCATGGGGTCTCTTATTGTATTTCTCATCTTTAACCACAGGCTTGGACACACACAATATTCCTGACCTAAGTTTGGGTGCTGTCAGGTTCTGAAGCCTTTGGAGGCACAGCACATCTATTCTCAGCATGGTAGCATTGACACAAACTCTTGCTGATGTATTTTGGATAACAGGTTGAACATGGGAAAGCTTGGCCCATTCTGCAGCTCGTCAGTACAACCCAATTTCCAAAACCCAGCATTTCAGCCCTAAGAAAGCCAGGCCAATGGCAAGGAAAAGGAAAGGAAAAACATGCATGAGTCAAGAACTCAGCATCCTGAAGTTCACCCTGAAGTCCACTGTTGCTTGTCCCAGTGCAGATGGGATCTATGTATCTTCATATTCCTAGAGAAAAACAAAATCAGTTATTCCCTGAGATGACATCTCATTAATTTGATACCAACTCCCAAACCCTTGCTGCAGTCAGCACGTCTACAGTCCTATCCTACCTCTGATAGCAAACTTCTCAGGGAGTCTCTGACTGTTGTGGTGGGTCCACAAGACAAAGGGATTTTTGAAATAATAGGAAAAGAGAAAATGTTTAAAAAAGAAATGTTTTTTGTTTTTTTTTTAAATATATAACTGAAAGTCATTGAATGTCCTGTTTTTCCTAGAACGTGTACGCCCAGCAGTGCTGCCAGAACCGTATGCTGAATGATTAATTTATGACATCATGACAACATGCTGAATTGGGTGGAGCTCTGAAATGGCATTGGTCCTAGCTGTGTCACTGACTCCAGTGAGAACGTCACATTAGGATGAGAGCTGTCTTCTTCTGGAAACTCTGGTGTCAACACCGAGAGCGTACTCCCAGAGCCAGGGGACAACTTGCTGAATGTTTGCAAGACACAATTCCCTTCCTGCAGTCACTAATTTCCATAAACACAATCTCCTGAGCACCTTGTTTATCTTACTATAAAACCTTTTGTCTCACATCTGGGTCAGAGGAGTTCATACAGATCTCTCCTCCACCTTCCTCTCTTCTGCTCATGACTCTGTAAGGACATCTGAGTCAGAGGGCAAGCCCACCTTCCACTACCTTTGCTAAATTAGGCTGGTATCTTGAGACTGGTTGTGAGCTTTTCCCCTTTTCTTCTTTATCTGTCTCTGCAGAGACAGCCTGCGAGCAGAGATTTCATTTCTGAAGCCGGCCAGCAGTAAGTTTTGTCCCGAACTATATTTATTTTTATGTTTCCAAAAGTTTCCAGTCAAAGTATCAAGTTTAGTTCTTATCAGATAATTACACAGCACTTGCTTCCTGAGGCAATTTTAAATCAATCTCAGGAAAGGCAGTAACTATACACTGTAGATAATTATAGTCCATTAAAGTACCTTAAGATTAGATTCAGAGATCACTAATCACACAAGGTCATAAATGCGCTGCACCTTTCCGTGGCGGTGTCTGAATTTTGATATGTAGCTCTTTTTGCAGGAAAAAAAATATATATTTTCTAGGGTTTTTTTTTTTTTATTGAGCAAAATATCAGAGGCACATAGCAAACTAATTAAAAACATGCTAAATTATTGCCCAAGAAGCAATTTCATTTCTAAGCACTCAGTCACAGAGAGAAAATCAGAGCAGAAAGCAAGACCGTCATTTTGAAGACACTCTTGACAAAACATGTCATCCTTTATATTTAAAATAATGTGGAACCAAATGCCTTCCTTCCTTGAGGAAAAGGCTGCTTTAATTGCTGTGAGATGTGTGAACTGTGCTTGACAAGCACCTGATTAAACCAAGAAGCTTCCTTGTGAGTCGCACCGAGCGGAAATTCTCCAGTTTTCCCTATGGCCAAAGAGCATTTTTGCTTGGAACACATAAAATCCATTAGGAGAATCAAAGCCAACGTGTCTGAGGTCAGATTCTCCTGAACTGTGACATTCCCTCATTCTTTGATCCCCTAGTGAATTTGCACCTGGAATGTGTTTTTGCCATGGTTGTTGTTGGTGCTTTTGCCATGGTTGTTGGTGATCACCAGCTCCAGTCATGGGGGTTGTTGCTCTTCTGGTGGTGTTGTCATTGTGTTAGTACCAAAGCCCCAAGCACTGAAATGCCAATAGACTCTTAGTCTGGAGGTCCCAGCCCACTGATTTGTCCAAAGTACAATCACAGCTGGGTTTAGAGACAACAGCTTGGGCAGATTGACTCAACCCAAGCAAAGTTGCGTGTTTGGTCTAACAGCTTTTGACTCTAAAGGTAAGCCACGTATGTCTGGGAAAGATGGAGTGACATAAAACTCCAGAAGGCTTCAACTAGGCTTATCATGGTCATTGCCAGGCCTTTATCCTCCTTTGTATTATGACAAGAAGGCTTATGTAAGACATTTCATACTTATCTTTGATTTATCAGAACCCTGACTGGGATTTTCCTCATTTCAATCTTTTCTAGATCCTCTTTCACCTGGTACAACCTCTCCTTCCTCCCAGCCTGCTCAGGTTGCACATCAAGTACCAGCCATCACCCTCAGGCTTATGTGAGCCTCAGGTGATGGCTCACATAAGCTTCAGCTCACAGAAACTTCAGTTTACCTGTCAGCTTTGCTAGTAGGGGCGACTTCTGTCAATGCTTCTTATGAGTAACACATGGAGCAGTGGCTCCAGTATCATGGGAGGGATGTCCACCTGTGATTCCTGCCCTTGGAGGACAATTAAACAGACCTCAGTGTGTGGTTAGCCATTTACCTGATCACTGCACAAGGACATAGTTCCTCCATAACGTGGTGACCGAGCAGTTTTAACTCTGCCTTGCCCCAGGAATCTCCAGAAGCATTTCAGAGGTACCTACCTCTATACTGAACATCCTCAGCTGATAACCAGTGGCTGAAGGCAATCTGACCTCCTAGGAGGTCCTGAAGGTCTCCAAGGATGTGAGCTTTCTGAGTTGCACCTTCAGCTGCCCAAAACTCAAAGACAAGAGTGTTAAATACAATGGAGGGTAAAGATTTACCACACAGTCAAAACCAAATCTTGACCTGGGGCAGCTGTAACCCAGGGTTGCTAATCCCACAGCTACATGGTGAGTGGCTCCTCAGATCCCCACACAACTCAAACCACAGCTCAGATGAGACATCAGACAATTGCAGGCAGATTTGGATTATTATCAGATCAAGTCAAAACAAAATGTTTCTGTGATCTTTTAAAGGCTTATTCTTTCTATAAATACTTTAAATTTTTTGTTTCAATACAAGATGAAAGCAAATGTTTAAAAAGAAGAATTTGCCTCAGGACAAACAAACTGGTTTTGCATTTTCCCCATTTATTAGCATCACAGAAAAAAAGAAATGCTTGTATATGACATGAAATACATCACTGGGAGGGACCTTTCATAAGGGCAGTTAATGACAGGACAAGGGGAAATGGCTCTAAACTGGAAGAGGGCAGGTTTAGATGAGATATTAGGAAGAAATTATTTGGTGTGAGGGTGGTGAAACACTGGCCCAGGTTGCCCAGAGAAGCTGTGGCTGCTCCTCCCTGGAAGTGTTCAAGGCCAGGTTGGCTGAGGCTTTGAGCAACCTGGTCTAGTGGAAGGTGTCCCTGCTGATGGCAGGGGGGTTGGGACTGGATGAGCTTTAAGGTCCCTTCCAACCCAAACCAGTCTGGGATTCTGTGATTCTATGTTTCAGTGCCACCCAGACCAAGACCAGGTTTCCAGACCCGTATGATTGTAGTTTCCCAGGTTTCAGTAGGCTTTTACTACAATCTCTGGCTCCATGAAGTAGTCACAGACTGAGTACTAGTTCTTGAAGAGAAACTGCATACTTTTTCCCAAGCCTCAGCCCTCTAGATGGGTTATATTCAGTGTTATCTCCTCTGTAATATTCAATGTCAAAACAACAATACAAGGGTTCTTCCAGTGTTACAGAAAACTGCCCACATCCAGACCAGAAAAAACTCCTCTAAATACATTTACCTGCCTTCCCCAGTGTACAAAATTTGTTGAGACAAAGTCAGAATCTCTGAAATATTTCATATTCCATTCTTTTGAATCACACAGTATGTAACTTCCTCATAGTACAAGAGAACTTCTTCTGACTTTGAGTGCTTCCACACAAAGAAACTACCCTCAGAAACCAGAGTCAGGTTCCTTTATCCATCCTGTGCATCCAGATGTGAGTCTGTTGGAGCTCCCCCGTGGCCCATCACCAGGGTATTCATCTCACCCAATGCGAGACAATTCATCTCAGCTAGTTGCCCGAGTGGCTGCTACAGACAGTAGAGAAAGAGGCACTCTCAGAGAGTAATCACCTAATTTTCTTAGACATCTCCTCCAGAATAAGATTAATTTGTGATACAGTACCTTCCTAACCTCACTCAGAATCTGTGAAGTGTACATGCAGAAATATCCAAAAAAAAGTGCTGACTCCTTTCACAGGGGGAGAGCTGCCTCATTAATTGTAGTTTGCACATAATTAAAAGACACAAAGAAAGCCTGAAATGACATGGCTTTCCATATTCCTCCAGCGAGGCAGCTAATGCAAAAAAACAGTATTTGCGCCAAAAATGCTCTATTTGAGGGCTAGTATGAATTAATTGTGAGAATAGAGTGCGTGCAATACCTCGTTCTTGTCAGGGTTAGGATTCTCCACACGACAAAGATTTGTATGCAAGATAACAAACCAGTGCTTCAAAACAATGAAAAGAATACGATTTCTTAGATTTTTATTCTAATTCAATAGCTCACACACACTTAACATTACAAACATGAGCAGCTTCACTCATCAGTAAAGCTGCTCAATAGTACGCTTGGATTTGCACACAAGTCATTATAGGGTTTGGAGCTGTTGTTACATCAACAGAGGAACACAGAAAAATCAATCTTATTTTTTTATTATTTTTAAATTTTTTTTTAAGATCTGAATTTTCTCAGAAATTGCTAACTATTCTAATTTCAAAACTGAGCTTTAGGATGCTTATCTGTAATCCATCATTAATCACAAGTGTTCTAAATGTTACGTGGTAGTGACTGAAGTCCCTTGCTGAGATCATGGTTGCATTCTCTTTTCTCTATATATTTGAGTATGAAAAAGTCCCATCCCCTAAAACATTTGCAGTCTTTGAGAGACAAGGAAGATGAAAGGTAGAGGAGAAATAGACACAGAAACAAACACAATTAAGTAATAAATCTGTGAGTAAATAGTACATCTGTGATTAAATCAGCAGTAGGATCAAGGTCTCTCAGACCTCAAATCAGTACCTTATGCACAAAATAATTACATAGTAATTAAAAATCTTTATCAGTAGTAACTGAATGTAGTATAAATCTGAGGTGAGTCTGGTTTCTATGAAAATACTGTCTACAATAATATTCTGAAGCAAATTTTAGATATAAGGAGGAAAATATCATGGAAAATATGGTCATTTGCTGAACATTAAAGAAGTGGCCACTGTGGTATGAAGGAGGCTCCACTGAGGTGAGCAGGAAACCTCACCCTGAAAGCTGCTGTCTCAAGCTCTCTGCAGACCTGGGCAGCTATGGCTTTCACGTTAATTATATTCCATTGCATAATTACCTCGAGTCCCATTTAGAAGGTGTTCTCTGCAATGCTTTAACTACCTGTTTGCAAAAGACAGTCAAGACCTGAGGGATGAACTGGAAAGTCCATCACTTCAGGAACTGTCATCTTGGAGTGACACCTACCTCTGTGCTGCCCCATGAACAAACACTTTCATTTATATGGCAATGCAAATCAATTAGGGAAAAAATCCACTTGTTACCCGTTTGCAATCCTACTCTTTCGAGTAAACACGTAGCATGGGACTGACCCACGTCACTAGATACAACACAGAAAACTGCAACCAAGGTCCTTCCAAATACATTATAGTAAAAAAAAAAAAATAAAATAAAATAAAATAAAATAAAATAAAATAAAATAAAATAAAATAAAATAAAATAAAATAAAATAAAATAAAATAAAATAAAATAAAATAAAATAAAATAAAATAAAATAAAACCAGACTATATATTGAAATACAGGCAGAAAGATTAGAGGCAAGATCTTTCTGCAGTGTATGTGCTGCACTGCACTGAGATATGAGATGCGGGACCCAGACTGAGACCAGGAGCACTATGAGACCTTCAGAGGTTCTGGATAAAATCCAATAAGTTTTGGCAGTTCTCTCTTTGGAACAAGCTAAGGAACTGAGGTCAGAAGCAAAACCCCAACTTCCTCCCATGCCTTTACTCATGGCTGGATGTCCTGGTTTCACAAGGGTAGAGTTAATTATCTTCTCAGGAGCTGGCATAGCTGTGGTTTAGGTTCAGTGAGGGATTTGCTGTGAGAAGAATGTTGATAAGGTGCTGATGTTCTCAGTTGCTGCTGGAGCCCAAGGGCACTGTGTTGGGCTGGGTCACAGCTGCATTAGGACTGGGAGGGGGAAGTGCAGTGAATAGCAAACCCCAAACTGGCACTGGGCTCTGCCAATGAGATATTCCATCTCCTGTCCCCCATGGGCAGGACATGACCCAGAACTGACCGGGAATCGGGGGGATTCTCTCGGGGCTGGCTCGGGCTCTGGCTCTCCCGGGGTTTGGGTTTGGGGACTGTCTGTGCTCCGGGATCACTGGCTGGGACAGGCTGGGCATCGGTGGGCGGGTGGTGAGCAACTGCCCTGGGCATCACTCATTGGTATAGTCTGTTATTGCTGTGTGTTATCATTATCATTTTATTTTAATGAGTAAATAGTTTTTATCTCAAACTTTGAGTCTCCTTGCCCTTTTCTTTCCAATTCTCTCCCCTGCTCCCTGGGTGCTGGGGCTGGGGGTGGGGCTGCAAACCAAAAGAGTGAAACCACCACAACGAATAAGTACTTTTGTCAGTGACCCTGGAAGAAAAGGAAGGGGGTAAAAAAAGAAGAAAAAAAAGTTACACTATCACACAAAGCACAGAATAGAATCACACACTATAGTCCTCTACCCAGAAGTGGGAATTTTCAATTTTCTACTCTGCTCAAGTCTGCTTTGGGGCCAGGAAAGATGATCTTCACTTTGTCCAACACAAAACTTCAAGATTAATGGGCACAAAGAGAGAGCAAATAAGCGAGCTAGAGCCTGACTTTGCAAAGCAGTGGCTGACCTGTTCATGTGAGTCCTGCTGTTCCAGTCCTTGCTCTGGAGGTTATTTAGGTATTTCAGCTAATGACTGTAAAATTTGATAGACTTTTAGAGGAAAGAAGTGTCTGCTCTCCCCCGTGCCTATCTTGCACACAGCCAGGGAAGAGCCTTGCAGGCTGCTCGTGTTTGTATAATCCAATTCATGTTTGCTGAGGCTGCACTAAAAGGGGTTCACCACCCTTACTTCTTGCTTCCTGCACAAAGGCAAGCAGCAGTCTAACACCACAGAAAGATAACAGTATTTAACATGGATACCTTTCATTTCAAACCACATTTATTTCATGCAGAGGGTTAGACAATCTCCATTTTCATAATAATTCATTTCCATACAACCCGTGTAATGGAATCTTGGTATTTTAATATCACATCACTGGTAAATGAAACTCTCACCTCATTCAGTAAGAACAATGTTTGCTTTTGGCCTGGAGCAGAGAATAGTGATTGAAGCACTTGGGAATTCATTTCAAAGAGCTGTGGAATGCATTTACCATGGCCACATCCTCTCCTTCAGAAAACACCCACAAACACTGCCAGTCTATAGGGTGCAGTTCTTTGAAAACATGTGTTAGCAATTGTCAGCAGTGAAATGTGAGCCTAAAGGAATGATTAATTAGGAGTACAGCCAGCAAATTGGCACAAATGGCAAACATGAATAACACTTGTCTCAACAAGCATTTATAATTTCCTTTCATATTGTCAGAGGCAAAGCCTAGCAGAGATGAACACAGAACCAATTTTCAAAGTTTTTACTCCCTTTGATTGGATCATTCATGCAGTTCTTGATCGCCTTTAATTCCATCAGACAGCAATATTTTCCCCTGTATAATACAGTGGCAGAATAATTATTAAACACTAAGATGATCAAAAGAACAAGAAATGGAGGGGATTCGTTACAGGCAGAAGCTGGGGAAATGTTTATGACCTATAGCCACGCTGCAGCAAATGGAAGGAACAGGAAAAGGTCATTAGTTAATGAGCAGGGTAGTCTTTGCCATGTTGGACAACTCATGGAATGTATAGTTACTCCACTTTGTAGATAAGGAAGTGAGTATGATCCACAGGAATTCCCCAACCCAAACGAATCTCAAGGAGTTAATTTTTCCCATTGATTTATTCCAGGAAAAATAATTCTGTGCAGAGATCTGTTGCCCTCATTTAGAAAAGGTCACCACCTAAAGAACATCTGGTCTTGTCTCACCTCCATCTGCCAAACTTCCTTAGACATGGCCTTCTGGAGTTGTAGGTGGCTGTGACTGAGCCTTGCCTTCTTATCCAAAGTTACACCAGACATTACTTTTTTTTGAGGTCAAGTGAAGGGAAACTACTGGCAGAGTATTTCTCTTAAACAACTCAATACATAAAAGTAAACCCATTTTTGCTGTTTGGTACTTTGGACAAGCTACAGATATTAACAAAGGAAAGCACTTGTCTTCTGCTCGAATACATCTTCAGCGTGCCCTGTTTTTATTACTCTAGTACCCGTGTTTCAGCAGAATATGAGTTTTGGGGAATTAAAGCATAAAGAAGTAAGTTGGAACAAGGCATGAGTTTCAGCAGCACTTAAACTGAACAGTTTCAGCTTTGAAAACAGAGGGAAACAAATCCCATTCCTTAAGTTCCCAAAAGACATTATGAATTCATCCAAAAGTTGTGATCAAACTCAAGAACAGCGCTGCTGAGAAGCTAAAGAAAATGGGCAATCACACAAATGAAATACTAATATTAATATTAGTGTTTAATATTATGAATGAATTAAATACTAATATTAACTTAAAATATAATAAATAAACACAATTTCTTCACTCTAGAAGTGGAGGACTGCCCATACCTGCTACTGGTGTCTTTGGTATCTAGAAACTATTGACAGAGCAACATGCATTATCATCAGGAAGAATCAGCAAAGAACATTAAATGCCCAGCTACAGTAGAAAACACCAACATGAGTATCACATGCAAAAGATAAAGTGACATGGGGAAGGCTTTTGATACCTTTCTCTAACTAATCTCATAGTCCTCATTCATGGACAAAGTTTCATGGTTGAAAGTTTCCAGTTATTCCTTTCCAGTGGAGGGTTTGTCTTAGGTCAGTAGCACTCCTGAAAACATCTGTTTTCAATGTTTTAAGAATTTTTCTCCAGAAAACTCAAAATGTAAAGATCATTGTGCTATCGAGTCTTGCTTTTTGGTATATATTTCATTAATTATTTAGGACAAAATGAAACTTTGACCAGTTCAGCACTGAGTTAAAGAAGATGCTACCAGCTGTGTATAAATATCCAAATGTTGTTATAAATATTGTTGATATATTTGATGAAAATAAAACCTTCCTTTGCTAGTCTGTTAAAATCACCTTTTAAATGATTCAAGAGAATTTATATACAAATACATCCAGACCTATAAAAAGTCAAAGATTTCCCAGAAATGAGAAAGGATGGAACCACACCACCTCTCCAGATGAATGGAGCAGTGTGAAATGTTGCAGTCCCTCACTGTGTATTCCTCCTCTCTTTGCAGATACCTTGGAGTGGATGTCCAAGTGCTGCTCATCAAAACTGCTCCTGGCTTTCAGAAGGGTTGGCCAGTCACCTGCTGCTCTCATGATGCAGCTATTTGCAGTTGTGCCATTGTCTGATGGGCTCCATCACACGTTGTACCCCATATATTTTTGTCTTCAGATCATGGCAACCATGGGTGCCAGGATCTTTGGAGCACTGACAAAATAAAAGAAGTAGACAACTTGCTAAACCAACTTATCTGCATAATTACAGCCATTGTGATAACAACTAGCCACGATTAACTTTTGGGGTTTTTTAAGGAATCAGATTGGTTTTAAAAACACAATGCTACATATTAATAAATGCCTACAAGGCAAACTGTGATTTAAAGGGAGGGAGGAAATGTCCTGGTGGGCAGCAGGATGACCATGAGCCAGCACTGTGCCCTTGTGGCCAGGAAGGCCAATGGCATCCTGGGGGGCATTAGAAGGGCTGTGGTCAGTAGGTCCAGAGAGGTTCTTCTTCCCCTCTACTCTGCCCTGGTGAGGCCACATCTGGAATATTGTGTCCAGTTCTGGGCCCCACAGTTCAAGAAGGACAGGGAACTGCTGGAGAGAGTCCAGCACAGAGCCACCAAGATGATGAAGGGAGTGGAGCATCTCCCTGATGAGGAAAGGCTGAGGGAGCTGGGGCTCTTGAGCTTGGAGAAGAGGAGGCTGAGGGGGGACCTCATTAATGTTTATAAATATCTGAAGGGTGAGTGTCAGGAGGATGGAGCCAGGCTCTTCACAGTAACAACCAATGATAGGACAAGAGGCAATGGGTGTGAGCTGGAACACAGGAGGTTCTGTTTAAATTTGAGAAAGAACTTCTTTACAGTAAGGGTGCCAGAGCCCTGGGCCAGGCTGCCCAGGGAGGGTGTGGAGTCTCCTTCTCTGGAGATGTTCAAGACCCGCCTGGACACCTTCCTGTGTGATCTCATCTGGGTGTTCCTGCTCTGGCAGGGGGTTGGACTGGATGATCTTTCGAGGTCCCTTCCAATCCCTAATATTCTGTGATTCTGTGATTCTGTGAGCTAGGTATGCATTAAAAATCCACCTGCCTGATGGCTTCTCAGAGATCCCTTTTATCATATAACCTAAGGACTACGTGATGAATGCAGATAAAAAGGAAAATCCATCCAAAATCTCAACAAAACAACTGAAAATGCAAACCAAAAGAGTCCTTCAAACTGTGTTTTCACAATTGAGAACAAACAAACAAACAAAAATATTTCAGATGGTCTCAATTCACTTCAGGGAAGACAGTTGAGTTTTGAGGGGTTTTTAAAAGGAAGGTAAAGAAATGCATATATAATACTATTCTGCCTTTTGGGGGAGGCTGAAGGGTAAAGATCTTGTAGTAGCCAGGTGTGAATTGAAGAGAAATGAGAAGCAATCAAACTATGGCAATGGCCTTAAGTAGTGTGCTTTTATTTTTTTATATAGTTATTTATTTTCCCTAATACATCTAACAATGTCGAAATGAAACAGTCGTTAAAAACTAAAGACATTAATTCTTAATGAAAAAAAAAATTCACTGCCACCAGAAGACTTCTGCCATCTGGCAAACACTCAGAATTTTAACAGAGATCCTAATTAGGTTTCATTACTTGAAAGAAGGCACTAGGTAAGGTTTCTTTTATCTCAGAAATCACGACTCCTGCAAAGCCTGTGAAGGAAATCGAGTTCAAGGGAGCTGAGAAACTTTCGCAGCTGCTGTGTGAAATTCACACCCTTGTTAAGGCAATATCTTCTCAGGTGTTCCAAAAAAAAATGAAGTTACAGAAAGGAAAGGCTCATGATGAAATCTGGATGGGGGATGCACGGGAGGACTTTGAGTTTTTTATTATTTTTCTGGAATCTTCAAGTCTCTGCATCAGAGAAAAATCTGGACTTAGTCTATTATATTTTCTTCCAAAACAATGCAGTCTGTAGCCTTTGTGTCTTTCACAGAAGAAAATTCTGTAATTTAATTGCAAAGAATTCAATTGCTGTAGCCACAGCGAGCTGAAATCGTTCCAGCAACCAGAGCTAATCCTGTAACAAAACATTTAATATCAAAGCAGCAGCTCTTCCGAGACCGATGGGGAGGAAACCGGTGCAGAGAGCAGAGCTGGCCACTACTTTATGAGCATTTTGTGGCAATAGCTATTGTAGGCTTTGTGGCTTCATTCTTGTATCAATGCTAGCATAAATTAATCAGATCTGGAGGTTTTAGGAAATAAAATATATTCTGTATGAAACACATCCAAAGATAGGAATGGTTGGATGGAGATCAGGAAATTCACAGTTCACCTGGTTACCCAAAGGCTCAGTTAGATCAAGTCTAGACACATTTTTGTGAATTTTCTTCCCAAAACAGATCTGAAGCCTCTTTGAAGTCACTAGTCTTGAGCTAAAAATAGCACAACCATCCTTTGGGATTTTCCTGAAATTGTTATGGCAAGGAAATGAAAGGGCAAATAATATTTATTCAAATGTTAAAAAAAAAAAAATGTAGTTTATTCTGAAATCCAGAAACCTTCTTTGTATGGGAAACTGTCAGAATTGTACACCCAGAGTTACAGTCATGGTCTTTAAATGCTGTTGCTTCTATTTCACTTGTATACACATTTCATAACTCCTCCATTCTTCAGACCCATGAGATTGTGTCAGTCTCTCTGCTCTCCTTGCAGAGCAATGGTTCCAGCACTAGCAGCTGAATTTGTAACACTGACATGATATGAAAGATATAAAAACATTGATCAGACAGCAAAAAAAGAGAAGACAAAGGAGAGAAGCAAAAGTCTTTAAAAAAACCAAACTCAGAAGTTATATTTTAGGACCTGTGAGGCAGACCTGGCTCATAGTTGTTTAATGCTTCATGTGCTCAACACTAAGTGCTTCCATACAAAAGACAAAATAAGCATCTCCCTCCGGATGAAAATGTCAGTGGTTTGTGGTTTTTTTTTCTTTAGAAATCATAAAAGAACAATGAATCATTTCCAAAGGAAGTATTTCTGGGTGGAAAAAAGCAGAGAAAGATACAGACTACTCTATTGATCTTCGTGAATGCAGGATTTCATAAATTCCTTCATGAAGTCCTTTATAGACTTTTCCAAAAATCCAATAGTTTCCACGTAACAGGGCACTTGATTTGTCAACAAAGGGATTCATTTTGCTATACACATTTTATTTAGCTGCCTTATCATCCCTGTCCTGTATTATCCAGCAAAACTAAATCCCCTTGGTGTAAGGCAGCTGTTCTCGGGACCTCTTGAGTGCTATACTGAGCTCTTCAGGAGAAGAGCTGGACCAGGAGTCACTAATGTTGCACATGGATAGTTATCTCTTGCTTTTATAGACAGGTTGTGGGATCTCCATCCTTGGAAATATTCAGAAGGCAAATGGATAAGCTCTGAACAAGCTCGAGTGACTTCAAAATTAGCTATGCTCCAAGAGAGGGAAGGAGCAGATAACCTCAGGAGTCCTCTTCCCACCTAAGGAGTTGGAATGAATAACATGGAAACAGAAACAGAATCAGAAATAATAGAAATACAAATACAAAGAGAGTTACTGTTTAACAGATTAATAAATAAAATAATTTATTAACTAAATGGTAAGCCTAAATGTAAAATGTAAATAATTGAATAAAGTGAAATCTTATTATTCAGAAAAAGAGGCTACAAAATTATGTGCTCTTTAAAGTAAAAAACTGAGCTTTACTACACGAAGCAACTCCATTTTTCATGTAGGCCACAAATCACATTTTTAAGTGCCTAAGAGAGTTGATGACAAATTAGATTCCCACTCATAGTAAAACTTGCTTCCTGTTCTTCTGCAAAGCAATAGACATTTGTTTTAAAAAGCTTTATTTTAAGCGTGTATTTAAAGCAAATTTATCTAGAAATTTGCAAAGAACGTTGTGATAGTTTAACTTGGCTGGCAGCCAAACAAGGCACAGCCACTTGCAAACCTCCCCTCTTCTGCCCAGGGGATAGTGGAGAGAATTGGAGGGGTAAAGGTGAGGAGACTTGGAGGTTGAGATAAGTACAATTTAATAATTAGAGCAAAATAAAATTAAAGTAGGAATGATAATAATGATAACAAATGAGTGATGCACAGTGGGATTGCTCACCACCCACCGATAGAGATCCTGGGGGAGCAAGAAGGAACCCGAATCTGAAACTGCAATCCTGGGAGAGCAGAGCCCGAGCCATCCCCGAGAGAATCCCCCCGATTCCCGCTCAGTTCTGGGTCATGTCCTGCGCATGGGGGACAGGAGATGGAATATCTCATTGGCAGAGCCCAGTGCCAGTTTGGGGTTTGCTATTCACTGCACTTCCCCCTCCCAGTCCTAATGCAGCTGTGACCCAGCCAAACACAGTGACCTTGGGCTCCAGCAGCAGCTGAGAACATCAGCACCTTATCAACATTCTTCTCATAGCAAATCCCTCACTGAACCTAAACCACAGCACTTCCCAGCTACTAAGAAGAAAATTAACTGTATCTTAGAAAAACCAGGACAAATGTGTCCTAATAGAAAAGGGATTGAGTTTTTGTTTGATTTTTTTTTAATCACACTATTGGATTTTAAAAGCCAAGGCCTGAGACGGGAGGACTTTTAAGGATGTAAAATCAGGGCATGGTGTGAAAGTCTTTTAACACCTGTGTGGCGGTGGGACACAGGTGTGTAGTGCCCCACCCAGAAGGACACGACCACTTGTATCCACGAGAGCCTTTGAGCTCTATCACCGCACAAACTGCGAGCCCCGAGGAGCTCCGAGGAAGACAACTGACTGCACACAGGATATTTGCTAGGTTGAGTTTACAACCTCTTACTGCCTGGATAGCTCCCCCCTCACCCCAAACCCCATCACCTCATTTAACTAAAGGTCACTGTGTTTACAGATATTTGTTTGCTAACAAGATTAACGCGCTTCCATAACGTCATTGGGTTTTCTTCCTCCTCTTGCATGAAATACCATCCGTGGAAAAATGCTGTGGGATATTTCTTCAATCCTCTAAAATAACATTCCACTCAGAGCAAAGAAAATAACCTGAGCCCTTCAAGTGACTATCTTTTCTCTGGTATAGTGAATATTTTATAAGAATTCCATAACAAGATGGAAAATGTTTGTGCATAAAGAATCATGATATTGATTTAGTTCCCATAGTTATAAAATATAAACCAACTACCAAAGCACAACCGTTCCCAGCCTTGCAGTTGTTGTATTTAGCATTCCATTTCATGTTCACAGGATGGTACAACACATTTATTTGTGTTATTGGCAGCAATCTTTGCTGTACCATGGGAGTTCATTATGGGAGTTTTCAGGGTACCGGCTATGAGAACATTTTCCCTGGATTCAAAATTCAGTAACAAAATACAAGTGATGAGTCTAATGATGATTTGTACATGTTTGGAATTTCCAATAAGTATTGTTATTTATCATTTACATGTGAGGAGTAACCAGCATATAGGCAGGTTATCTCACAGGCTTAGGCAGAGGTTTTGTTTGCATTTTTGCTGCATTTCAAAATGAAAAAATTTAAAAGTACTAAAAGAACATATAAATTCAATTTAAAAAAAAAAAAAAGCAGTTTGCAGACATTTTATGTGCTAAAACCTAACTGGTGAAATTCATTCCTAAGGAGGCCAGTAAAATTACTCCATGCAATGAGTTTGCTTCTTGTACCAACCGACCTGAGTGCGTAACAGCTCTCACACGTTCGGTTCCTGTGGCTGATGAAATGCAGATTGGCAACTCTGCACCTTTGTTTTGTAGCTGTCCACCCAGCCCAGTTACTGCTGGGGAAAAGAACATGGAAGCCAAGCTATGGCAGGGCCATCTCCCCAGCAGATGCCACCATATCCTGCCCCACCAGCTGACAGAAGGGGAAACTCTGAAAAGAGTTTCTACCAATCCTATGGAGCTGGGGAAGGGTCTGGAGCACAAGTGTGCTGAGTTCCCGGCTGAGGGAACTGGGGGTGTTGAGCCTGGAGAAAAGGAGTCTGAGGGGAGACCTTCTGGCTCTGTCCAAGTCCCTGAAAGGAGAATGGAGAGAGGTGGGGGTGGGTCTGTTCAACCAAGGACCAAGGGACAGGACAAGAGGAAATGGCCTCAAGTTGCACCATGGGAGGTTCAGATTGGATCTGAGGAAAAACTTCTTCACCCAAAGGGCAGTCAGGCATTGGAACAGGCTGCCCAGGGAGGTGGTGGAGTCACCTTCCCTGGTGGGATTTAACAGACGGGCAGATGAGGTGCTCAGGGACATGGGTTAGAGGTGGCATTGGTGGTGTTGGGTTTATGGTTGGACTTGATGATCTTAAAGGTTCTGTGATTCTATGATCCTACCCTGGTTTCCTCACTCTCCTTCCACAGTTTCCTCTCTTCTTTTATTTTCAAACATCTCTTCTGGGTCCTTTCTCAGCATCTTGGGAGGCAGAAGGCAGTGAGCCCCTGGGACTCAAGTGGGTGTAGAACTAGAAGGCTGCATAGGCAGAAAGCAGAGAAATGAAATCTCTTCCTTCCACCTTGAAGTCCCAGTGGTCCCAGTAACCCTTTTTTTTCACCTGAATTCTCACTGAATTCTTCCATTAGTTTCCAGCCCCAGTTTCCCCCTAAATCTTCCTGTCTCATCCTCTTAGCTCTCAGCATTCTTCTCCAAGGGTTTTTTTCCATTGTTCCAGCAAAGCTGAATTTTATCTGTGTGCTTTTTGTCTTAGGGTCATTAGGACTAGATGATCCACCAAAAAAACCCAAAAAACCTTTATTTTGAAATCTCTGTTTGCAGCTAGCTAACTGCTTGCTGGAAGGCTTCTAAACCCCTGTCCTGCCTCCTAATCATATGCATACAGCTCTACCTTCCTTGTTTCTTCACAGCAGATATATTTGTCTATTTATAACAGGCAAATGTGAAAGAAATTGTCCTACATAATTACATCTGTTAGTAGGAAAAAAAAAAAAAGTTATTTTTTAAAAAAACTGCCAAAATAAGTGTAATTGCAAGGGTATTCGTAACCCTGAATCTTTTGAACGAGCAACACCCACCAAGTAACTCCACATCCTTGTGAATTATTTCACTAAAAATAGTGAAAATACACCAATGCACAGAAAGAAGGAAAATGAAAAGCTGGGGTATAGTGAGAACAGTCCAGAAACGTCACCAGCAAGGCTCATTGACTCTCTGCCACCTCTCCCTCTCAAAGCCTGTAGTCCTCATTGTCTATAATTATCAGTAGAGTTTGCATCACCCAAACTTCTGGATCATCCTTTACCCGTGATGAGCTCAGGATGTGACTTTAGTGCAGGCTGAGAGTGGAACAAAAGCAAAATTAAGGATAGAAAAAGGGGAAAACACAGGCAATTCAAAGTGTGAATATATAAAATTTTGTTTGGCCAAAGCAACACTTCACACCAATTTTATTATCTAACAAACAAAAAGAGCATAAACTGGTACCTTTTTAGCAAACAAAAATAATAGCTAGTATTAAGCTATCAATTTGTAGTCTCTTGTGCTATATGGCATGTGTGGAAGCCATGGAACAAGATGAATGGTCAAATGCATTTCAGCAAAACTGAAGCCAGTTTATAGAAACTGAGGATCTGATCCTGCAGATTCAAATAAACAAATAAACACATAAATAAATAAATAAATAAATAAATAAATTAGCAGATTCTGGTTTTCTTTGTGGAATTTAACATCTCAATTTGGCTCCTGTGTCCCTCTTTAAAAAGGAGTGATGGAAAATCATGGCAAGTCTGTTAAGTTTTCGTGCACAGAAACATTGCAATCCCAAATTTCCATGCCCTTAATTGCCAAAAATGTCAGCAAATTGCCCGGTTTTCTGTCTGCTTAAAAACAAAGCAGTAGTAATACAGCTTCTGCAAGAGACCTGATTTCCATCTGATGTGCTGATAAGACAAGCTGAGCAGAAATTAGACCTAGAAATGACAAGGGAACAAGAAACTCCTCTACTCACTGAGGTTTTCCACCACCAACATCCCTCCTCAGAGTTATTAAGCTGATGAGTTAATTAATAGGGCCAAAATACATTTACAGATATCCTTTGAAACACAGAATCACAGAATCACAGAATATTAGGGATTGGAAGGGACCTCGAAAGCTCATCCAGTCCAATCCCCTGCTGGAGCAGGAACACCCAGATGAGTTCACACAGGAAGGCGTCCAGGCGGGTCTTGAATGTCTCCAGAGAAGGAGACTCCACACCCTCCCTGGGCAGCCTGGCCCAGGGCTCTGGCACCCTCACAGGAAAGAAGTTCCTTCTCAAGTGTAAGCAGAACCTCCTGTGTTCCAGCTCACACCCATTGCCCCTTGTCCTGTCATTGGACATCACTGAGAAGAGCCTGGCTCCATCCTCCTGACACTCACCCTTCAGATATTTATAAACATTAATGAGGTCCCCCCTCAGCCTCCTCTTCTCCAAGCTACAGAGCCCCAGCTCCCTCAGCCTTTCCTCATCAGGGAGATGCTCCACTCCCTTCATCACCTTGGTGGCTCTGTGCTGGACTCTCTCCAGCAGCTCCCTGTCCTTCTTGAACTGTGGGGCCCAGAACTGGACACAATATTCCAGATGTGGCCTCACCAGGAGGTTGTCCAAGTTGTTTCACTGAAGCAGGTGTTCCTAAGATGCAGCTGTCGTTGCATTTGGCTTTTTAAATATAATGTATTGTATTATTGTTGTTCTAATGTTTTCCTGTTCTTGTTTCCATTTTTTTTTGATGCCTTGAAAATTTTTGACATATGACACCTACAAGACAAGCTTCAGCTTTAGCATAATTTTATTTTTGGCAGGGAAAAAAAAAGATCATACAAAAAAAAAGACAAAAACAAATCCTGTGGGTTTGGCTTCTGAGTTTAATATTGCTGAGGGAAGTGTGATTAAGGGTTTTGCACAAATTGCAAGCTAAGTGTTAGACCCAACATCTGTGTTCAGCAACACAACTGTCTCAGAAGACAATTCTGGCAATTCCTTTAGTGGTGAATATAGTTCTAAACTGATGTGAAGCTTGTGGACCTGAATCATCAAAGACTTTTTTAAGATTTCCAGTTCCCCAGCATTGTTAGCATAATTCCCAAGGGAATTCCTTGTCAGGTGAAGGATCCTGTTTGCAGGATCAATAATGAGTGTGCTAATGAGCCCACCTGTAAATATGAACTCCCTCAAGGACCTCTCCATCCACATTCTTGGACCTGCCTCTTACTTCAAGATGTAGAGCAAAATTTAGGCAAATCTCAGCAATTTTGGTTCTCCATCATCTTCTATAATTTCTCCTCTGGTGATGGTATGGGCTAAACTGGAAAGTGTGGCATGCAATTTAGTATCATGAGACCTTTAAAATGGACTTTTAAAAGATAAATATTTTGAAGAAAAATCACATATAGTAATAAGAAAGAAAAGGCAGGAGGTTTTTGACAAAAGTGCTCTACAAAGGAGAGAGAAAAATAACAACAATTCAGTTAGGCTGCAAATGGTGTTAAAGTCTATACCCCAAGGGAGGCACAAGAAAATCCTCCCCTCAGTAGGAAATGTCTTATCAGGATGAGACAGGATGCTCTGCAACACCCGGTGAGCAGAGTGCTGAGGAGTGGGACATGATCGGGCTGCAGATGAGAGCAGCAAAAACAGCAGAAGAGTCAGAGGTGCCCAAGCTGTGGGCAGGCTGGGATCCAGATGGACACTCTGCCTTTCCTCAAGGGGACATCCTGGAACGGTGCTGTGCCTGAGCACATCCTTGATGGCAGAAAATCTTCTCCAAACACCCACAGTTATACCTCCATGCCCCAAACAAAAAGTTGCATCCAGGCAGGTAGGCATCATCCTCCCACCTTAGCCCAGGGACAAGGTAGACCACCTGCCTCAGGTAACTCATCCTGTCTGATGTGTCTAGAGCAAACCCAGATCTCAGACTGGACTGAATATTTCCCTAAATATACAGAAGTCCTCTTTTCCCCCCACTTTTTTTGCCTGTAAGAGCACTAAAATAGTGACATGGGTGTCAGGGACCAGTTTGAGAACCCTGGGTTCAAGCCTGGTTTGTCACAAGTTCTGGATTCCCAGGAAGCAAATAAAGGTTCGTTCACATCAAGCAATCAAACGTGAAAGAAATGTCTTTCTTGGGCAAGGAATAAGGCTGTGTAGATTGCAACGTTTAAATGAACAAAGAAAGGTGAAAGAAAAGAGGAAAGCTAGAAAGAGAGGAGACAGCAGAAGGTCTCACCACCCTGGGTTCCAGTGACAAGCAAAGATACTTCTTTTTTTCTTTACTGCTGGTGATGGAGTTGTCTTCTTTTCTGCTGCATCATAGATCCAGGGTAGATTGGAGCCCCCACTCTATGGCCAAAAATGTTGCCTTTTGTTTGCTCCACTTCTTAAGGGCCTTCCCACTGGCTGGAGGTCATTAGCACATGTGTGCACGTCTAGTCAATCCTTCCAGATGGTTCTGGAAATGGGCCAACTCCACAAGGTTCTGGAAATAGGCTTGGGGGTCCCTGGTGTTCGACAGACACCATAGAAGTTCTCTTTTGTCATTTTTTAGATGCACAATCACCTTCTTCAGGCCATCTTCTGCCCAGAGAGGGTGTGGAGTCTCCATCTCTGGAGATGTCCAAACCCACCTGGACACTTTCCTGTGCAACCTGGTGTAGGGAACCTGCTTTGGCAGGGGGGTTGGACTGGATGATCTCCTGAGGTCCCTTCCAACCCCAGCATGCTGGGATTCTGTGATCACCATGAGCAGTCATTAGGGTGGAGACTGGAATTTGGAGATACTCCAAAGCTTGTTCCTTATCAGCAACCCCCCTTGTTCTCCTATTTCATTCTTCTCAGTCCCCTTGGTGATCAGGGTGGGGGTGTGGGTAGAGGAGCTCACCTTTGTTTGCTTTAGGCCTTTGGAGTTGTTTGAGGCGTATTTTTTAAGAAAATTGTGGCATGTTATAATTTTGTACCAGTTTCTTACACAGAGAGTGTCTGCTCGGTGTGTGGGAGCAGATGCCACCTACAACCCTACACGTTGGGATGAGGAGGACACTGCTCCCCTCTTGCATTAATAGCTGTGCAAGATCGATAAGGTTATAGAAAGGGAGAGCACGATGCCTTGCAAGAATTTCCTTGGAAGGAGTGGAAATAGGCACCAGTTTCAGTCTCTGCTCTCACAACTGAACAGATTGTACAAAATCAACAGTTTTATTAAAAACCAAAAATAAATCTGCCACCAAAGCCTTCCCTTCCCCACTCAGCAAACTGGGAGTCGTGGAAGAGGGATGTTGCATGGTGTTGTCTTCAGCTTCTACTGATAATTGGTTAAATAAGAAGGATCTAAAACCCTTTAGAACAGGTTTTATCTTCTCCTGATTTTCATTTTAAAGGGTAAATTAAAAGTCAATATTCACATCTGCCAGCACAACAAATAGTTTGGTGTGTGCACGGCTTGGGAAGATTCTCGGTGGGCTGCAGCAAGCAGGATTTGCCTTTCAGATGAGGATTTTGTGGTCGTTGGGATATATCCTTTAATAGAGTTAGAAACATTGCTTAAATTATTTGTCAGTCATGATTAGCACTGACACAACCGTGCAATCAACAGGATAACAAGTTCAGCATCTTCACTGCTATATTATACTAAACTGTTTAAGCAAAATAAGGAGTACCTCGCCTGAATACCTTCAGTAAAGAAAAAGTGAAATAGTCAAACTTTCATTTTTATGTATTGGAGCTTCTGTTTCACCATGCTCATTTACAAACCCCGTCATGGTACTTCTAATGCCAGCAGAAATCATTTCCCATTCAGTAAAAGCCACTAACCTACACAGTGGAGTAACTGAGGGTTGAAAGGTGGTTTTATTCTCATCTGAAACCTTCTCTGTGGTTATAACAGTCCATTAAATCAATTTGGTGCCTCTTTGTCAAGAGAGATCATAACCTAATGTTAGGTGGAAGCCTGCTCCACCAGCTTCTCTGTATGAATTCTTAACTCTTGAGCTCAGTGCTTTGGCCATCTGTACAATAAGCAGTAAAAATAAATTACTGAAGGGACCCAACCTCTTCACTGTAACTACACAACACTTCCAGATAAAGGTTAAATGAGCAAATAAGTAATAAGATAGTATTGTGAGCACAGAGACACAAAGAATCCCAGACTGGTTTGGGTGGGAAGGGACCTGAAAGCTCCTCCAGTCCCAACCCCCCTGCCAGCAGCAGG